>JANTCA010019218.1:1569-17548 GCA_024741275.1 Chironex yamaguchii
TTATTATTGTAGGCTATTTGTTGTTTGTTGTCTTTTTATTGTAGGCTATTTGTTGTTTGTTGTCTTTTTATTGTAGGTTATTTGTTGTTTGCTGTCTTATTATTGTAGGCTATTTGTTGTTTGTTGTCTTATTATTGTAGGTTATTTGTTGTTTGTTGTCTTATTGTCGTAGGTTATTTGTTGTTTGCTGTCTTATTATTGTAGGCTATTTGTTGTTTGTTGTCTTTTTATTGTAGGCTATTTGTTGTTTGTTGTCTTTTTATTGTAGGCTATTTGTTGTTTGCTGTCTTATTATTGTAGGCTATTTGTTGTTTGTTGTCTTTTTATTGTAGGTTATTTGCTGTTTGTTGTCTTTTTATTGTAGGCTATTTGTTGTTTGTTGTCTTTTTATTGTAGGCTATTTGTTGTTTGCTGTCTTATTATTGTAGGCTATTTGTTGTTTGTTGTCTTATTATTGTAGATTATTTGTTGCTTGTTGTCTTTTTATTGTAGGCTATTTGTTGTTTGTTGTCTTATTATTGTAGATTATTTGTTGTTTGTTTTCTTATTATTGTAGATAATTTGTTGTTTGTTGTCTTTTTATTGTAGGCTATTTGTTGTTTGTACTGTATTGAAAGTAAGCCAAGCCTTTTTTATAATATTTGGTTTAGTTGATAGGTTTTTTTAGCTTTTTATTGTATACAAATGTTCGTAGTCATGAGAATGTGCCACTTTTGCAGTAAAAATGATCCAGAGCAAAATGCAGTTATTCGTCCAATTAGAGAAGTGTAAGTCAGTACAATTTACAGGAGTTGATGGCGACCTTGCTATTGACGTCCTTCCTATTGACGTCCTTCCTATTGACGTCCTTCCTATTGACGTCCTTCCTATTGACGAACGTGTTTTCTGATATCAGCGATGGATATTGCAGAGGATTAAAACATGGTCATCTCAAAGAGTGTACAACCCCACTTTGTAATCTCTGGCCAAAGGTCATCATGCCATGCTTCTGGCACTTATGAACACAATGAAACTCATCAGTATTGTAAGGCTAAAGGATGTACTAACGACAATACTTCCATTGTTATTGTTATTATTGGTCTTTAGTTCACCTCTACACTGTGTCCACTCACGTGATATTTGCTTTGGGAAATTGTAAGCCACTCTCATTGGAGAATTTGTAATACGATAGTACAGTGGCCCTGTAAAGCAATAAAAATAGTATGTGATCACAATAAACACTCTTTCAAAAAAATTGGTTTGCTGCGAACTAAAGAAAGCCTTTGTAAAGGCATGGGCACCCAATAGGTTTTGTGATGATAACTGATTAGCTTGGGTTTTTGAAATATATACACCCGGAGAATCATGTAATACCTTCGCAATAGAGGATAGGGAAGCCCTGATTGACAGGCCACGTTAAATTAAGATGGTTAAACCGTTGTAGTGTCTGGATATCACGTTACTGATTGTCAACCATCCAAGACTTGCTTCTACCCCATTGAGTTCCTTTGGTCGGTTGGGTGAAGCAGGATCATTACAAAGTAATTCAATTAGTGACATGTATAATACTATTAGCCATCTACCGATTCCCCAACTTGGAAAGATCGTGTCACCAATGAGGAAGTTAAACATCGAATACGAAATCGCTTGTAGAGATTGCACATCGAAGTCAAATTACAGGACAAATACTTGCTCTTGCACACACAATCATGCATGGTCAAGTGAAAGGAAACGTACTCGAGGAGACCAAAGACATCTTGGTTAGCCAGCAAAGCAGAGTGGACTGAAAAGACTATCGTATCTTGTGTCATAGAAGTTTGTGATCGAAAGAAATGGTGGAGAGCCGTGTAGTCATCAAAGTGCCCCAACGGTCCACGGACCATGGGAATGACATGACATGACCTACTGATATGATAAAATATTTCCTAAACGGGTGTTTCATTAAGCACAGTTGACTTGCGTACAAAAACCCATAACATAATAAGCTTACAGATTGGTTATTTGGTCATGTAGGTTCTATTGCAGGCTACTATCATGTTGTTTACCTTTAAAGAAGTATGTTTTCTTGTCACTCCAAGTAAATGCAGCATCAACATGATTGGGTACTCCTCGCCATGCGCGTTCAATTTTT
The DNA here is from genome assembly GCA_024741275.1 of Chironex yamaguchii. NCBI lineage: Eukaryota > Metazoa > Cnidaria > Cubozoa > Chirodropida > Chirodropidae > Chironex > Chironex yamaguchii. The sequence goes on from JANTCA010019218.1 coordinate 3,680, forward strand.
CGAGGATATCCCCAGTCTATACGCCGACTGACTTCGTTATATCTCCAATAATCGCTTCCTGTAAATAAATACGTTCTTCCGTTGCCAGACCAAATAAAGGCAGCATCAATTTTAGAAATGGATGAAGGGAATCCTTTAAAATGATCTGCAATCAGTGTGGGGCCAGAAATCTTCCTTGTATCATCAAATATGTAAAAGCTGGAAAAAAGAGAATAATAAGATGTTTGCAGTAGTCTTTCTCCATTATAACGGTTCCTGAGAAAATGTGCAGGCACATAATTAGTCTTGTTTGACAGAAAATACAGTATGGAATATTGCTTTAATGCCAATACAGTATGGAATATTGCTTTAATGCCAATACAGTAGGGAATATTGCTTTAATGCCAATACAGTATGGAATATTGCTTTAATGACATCAGTCATCACGTAGAAAGGTTTAAGAGATTAAAATGTCTATTGAATGAGCAGGTGTGCCTGCTGGTCTTGTGCTGTCCTGTGCATTGCAAAATGTGATCCCACAAATCATGCTTGATAGTATATCAGTATGTGGATAACTCGTAAATATACCTGTAGCGGAATCTGAAAGCAATCATATAACCGATTTTAAAATGAAAGTATCAGAAACGTGAATTTTCCTATCAAACATGAACTTCTAAACAGATCATAAGATTTATCACAAATTTTGTTTTGTTTTCATTTGATGTCATTCAAATTTTTCTCAATGTATCAAATCCCTCCTTTTCTTTATAAATGGAGTATTCCATTGACAGTAGTGATTACGATAAAGAATGGATTAGCTTAATCGAGAAAAAAATGAGAGTAGTGTACTTGCTTTCACTGTTATTTAAAGCAGGGTAGGAGATGAGGCCTTCGAATGATCAGTTGTTTATTAGCGGAATGAAAGACGAGGCTGGTATAATTTGTTAACAATATGAAGCAAGGGTAGAACAAGAGGTTGTCAACTCAATACCATTTAAAGCACGTATTAAGTTGTCATTTGACTTACCTTTTTCCACTAAAAAGAACAATTTTGTTATCAGGTCTCACGTAAGCTGCATCAACACTTTGTATACCAGAAAAATATGAATTTACTGGTATTGGTCCTTTTGCTAATCCAAGGTGTTTTGCAATGACGTACAGTTTGTCGTTATTAATAATAACCATTTCCCCAGATGACTTTAAAAAGACAGACTTGACTTGATTTAGGCACACTCTACTTATGACTCCATTTGTTGTTGGAGGGAAAAGGGTAGAATCTGTTGATTTAGGAGGACCTGTTAGATATTAAAGCAATATTATGCACTATTATTGTTGGTTAACAAGACGAAGAGCAAGTTAACACAATTACTTCTATTGTCTCGTTTTCGCGGTTATAAACTGAGATTTGCAAATTCAGTCCCTTAAGAAAAATGGTATTCATAATCTCCTTGTGTCTTGGCTTCTCTACATGTCACTATTCATGAACGCAATTCGAATTCCTTGTCAAGAGTTGTTAACCCAATGTGCAGAAGGACTTTTTTCGACAGCCCAAACCTAAACTCCGCTGCTATGGACTCCTCTTGAAACATATACTTCATGTACTTCAATGCTACGCAATAACGTAGCAGGATTTTCTACACACCGGCCCCCCTCACTGATGTGAGGCCTCACCTATTAGATCTACTGGACAGTGTGTTGGTGTAACGTCATTTCACTTTTAGCCATATCCAATGGCTTGCATTTTCCAACAAGATGGGAGAGTAAATGGAAAGGATAGAGAAATATCAGGACTCGTGGAGAGAAGTGTGGCAATGGAGAAAGATCCAGGTTGTTCCTGTAGTTGTAAGTGCCCTTCTAAGCGTAACTTAAGTTTTTGACACATGGATCCAAAAACTGGATGTGCCAGTTGATGTGGGACATGCTCAAAAAATCTTCGGAACAGTAAGAATTCTAACGGAAATGCTGGAGATATAAGAATGAGATTTAATGTTTGGCATGGGTCACTTGTTATGACCTGCCTAACAGGAGTAACGACTGCAATTGCAACAGTCAAAGCATAAGGTGAAACAACAACAATAATTAATAGTAAGTCAAAGTTTAGCCTTAATCTAGGTGATATATTAAGCTACATTTCCACGACGTTATAAGAACTGGACTGATCCTGAGCTTTTATGTTGGTACCTTTTTTGGTCGATATCATTTGTTACTAAGATTTTTGGCACACATTGTAATTGATTGGAAAATGTCTACCGGTAAGTGAGTATTCAAATGTATGCACTGAGTGAAAATAAATTTGAAGCTTCAAAAAAAATTATTGTTGTTTTATTGTATTCTATCATGTAAGTAAACTTTCTTTTTTCAGTCTGTTGTTTCCTTGAGAGCAGATAACAAGACGCCATCAAAGGCATGAAGATATTTCCGTCGTTCCTAAGCAAACAGAGTTTTTGCTTAACAATCTTACTTTCCCTAGAATTGTCTTATTTTGGATTATCTTGAGACATGTATATCTTAATGTATCCTCAATGTGTTTTTGATACAGCTCCCAATGCACTAATCACTATGCGTAATAGAATCACCTTATCTTTCTTGCACTCAGTGGCGGTTTTTGGGGGCCAGAGGGGGCTTTGCCCTAGGCCCCGCGCTTTTGGTGACCCAGAAGGGGCCCAGCACCCAAGAAAAACTTGAAAAGAAATCACAGGAAAGCGTTTGAAGACACCCTGTGCTTTTTATTTAGGTGCGCTTTTCCTTAAAAATTAAAATATTTCAAGCACCTTTCTAAGAAAACTGACACTTCTTAATAAGTTTCTATATTTGCTAAATTTAAGGACAACACGGTCTTTGTTTCCACATCCTGATACTTCCTAAAGGCGACACAACATAATGGGGACATCCTGACACTTACAGTTTAAAGGGACAAATGATGAATCATGAGCTCATCATGTGTTAGTAACAAGTTAAGACATTTCTTAAATGCGACAATGAAAGTTACTAAGATTCAACAAGCGGTGAAAGAAAAAGCAGTTGAAGAACTGGAAGTGTGCGGCAGTTTAGAGGAAGAGAAAAACCTCGAAGAAAGGTAATATTCTTGACACTTTCTTAAAGCAAACACAACACAACATTAACGTTTTTTAAATAAGAAACTGGTTTATAAGAAACCTAGTACTAGACACCCTAAAATTTAAGAAACTTTTAGAACTGCACACAGACTGAGAGAATTAAGAAAGTGTAGAAAATTTTGTGTCAGCTTTCACAGTTTCAGAACAATGGAAAAAACGTATCTTTTTGAAAGCATAGTGAAGACTATGTAGAATTAACCGTATTTAACGTTGTGGTCAATTTAAACAGCTGTTTCTCTCCTGGAATAATTGTGAGTGTACGTGTAAAGTTTCTTGAGGGATATCAAACTTTCAAAGATCATGCCAAAGAAAGAAGTGGAAAGCAAGCCTACACTAAGGATCACAGCCGAAAGAAACGGCACAAATGCTTTCATGATGAAATCGGGGATGAATTTCGATGCACTTGATGAGCTTCTATTGAGAGAATCGTATAGGATCAATCACTATATGCCGATTATCGACTCACTGATTTCCACGCTTTCGAAAAGAATTGCAGCTTATTCAGACCTCAGTGAGAGGTTCAGCTTTTTTGTTAAGCTTGGTCTTGAAGAAACTTGCGATGATGATTTGATTTCCCCAGCCAAAAATTTGATTAAAAGTTACCCCGAGGACTTGGAGCCTGAATTAGAGAAGGAATTAGTGCATTTCAATACATTTTAAAAAGTCTACGAAAGGGAGGAGCTATTTCCAATGCCAAGATCAGTGAAAATGACATGTTACTTTTAATTGCTGACATTTCCGTTCATAAATTATTTGCCAATGTATCAATTGCAATTTCAATTCAATTGAATTACTTGAGAAACTCAATGGGGCAGAGGACATTGCCATCTTTGTCTGTTCGGTCAATAGAAAGCCAGCTATTGAGAGGCATTGATTTCTCCTTTGTAATAGACAGTTTTACAGAAGAAAAGCATGGCGCAAATGCCTTTGAATTTAGCACTAAAACTTTTTTAACCGTAGCTTATATTATCATTATTTTCCATTCTGTAAATAGCTCTTTTCAGTATGAAACGGCCTCTCTGTAAAATGAATTGTTTTCAAAGGAAAAATCCGTAGAAAAAATGCTAATCAATTCGCTTTTATTAGGCGATCTTGAGGCATAACAATTTTAACGGAAAAGAACTTAAAGAATACTCTTGGTTGACATAAAAATTATCAAACAAGGGCCCCACAGATGATTTCGCTCTGGGCTCCATAGTCCCTAAAACCACCATTGGTTACGCTTTCCCATCAATTATATTTATGATCTACGTTTGCTTCTTTCCATCTTTTATTCTCACAATATCTGGTTTTCTTTTCACCTAACATCCATTGGCATAAAAAAATCCCAATGGATCCTATCTTTCCTCTCCGTCACATATCCTGAAACACAGAGTTGGTTCTTTTTAATAAAGCTAAATCCCAATGGATCCTATCTTTCCTCTCCGTCACATATCCTGAAACACAGAGTTGGTTCTTTTTAATAAAGCTAGTAAACATAGCAAGCAAATTCATCATGTTGTCTTTTTCTTGCTTGCAATGTGCTTGCTTCTTTTTTACCCCTCCCCACCTTTTTTTCACACGTGATACACAACGGCAAATCCATAGACTTGTTAACATAAACGTCTTATTAATAATTAGTTCAGCAGTCTCTTGAGTTTCTTTCCAATCACCACCTAGTTGTTACTTCACTCTCCTTCCATTTCCAAAAATCGCATTTTAAACTTAACTCAACACTGCACTCTTGCATGATATCTTCAGCCACGTTTTGCAATGATGTCTGTCCATTTCTGCATTCATTATCCCAAGCAGTATGTAACAATTCTTTCTCTAAACAAGCCACGATGTATGATGCTACTCCGATTGTCTTTTCTATGTATACAACTTTCAAAGACCTTAACACGCTTCCGCCATCTTTTCTCCCAGTGTATAACCTCTTAATCTCTTGCCTGCTTTCCATGCAGATTCGTAGTTCTTCTTCTACTATGTTATTAAGGTCTTCTGTATCTTAATTTGCTAGTTTCCATATGTTCATGACCAGCTTGGTGTATATACCTTCAATTTCATTTTTATTTTCCAATTTCCTTTCTACGAGATAGTTTGCCATTTTCCGCATTTTTTCCTTCCTCTTTCGAGGATCTACTTCACATCAATCCTACTTACTTATCCACACCCCCAAAATTTGCGTATTACATTTGTATCCGGATTTATGTCTTCCATAGTTTCTTCGAATGCCTCACTTCTTACCATTTTCCCGATCCTAAACACTGCTTTTGAACTTTCCATATATCATAACAAATATCCTTATCTTATTTTTTTTCCTAGATGTACAACATGGGAAGCTTAAGGGTAGACCTGAAATTAATCTATTTGGAAACAACTGACATAGGCATGTTACCAAACAAAGCTGTTCAAGTGAATTATTTCAATGGAACAGAAGAGACTACACTCACCGTACAGTGTCTGAATCCCAGTAATGTCATCGTAAGTTAAATTAAAGTTGTTGCCATGATAACCAGTATACCATGGATACATAATGGCCCCTTTGATACTCGAATGCTCTAATCCTAAGGCATGACCAATCTCGTGTACTGCGATCCAATACAAGTTTTTTCCATCAGAAGAGTCAACAGTAAAATGCTCATCATCATCAAAATGAATGTCGCCGCTTGAACCTAAAATAATACGATAAAACCGCAAAAATACAAAAAACTTTAATCTTAGACTAAACCGTTGGCTACATATTTCAACATTCGTACCAATACAATGAGAGCAAGTTAGGGGACAGAGTGTTGGTCTAATAACTAAAGTTGGCGCTCCATGGACGTTGTCCGCATTTTGTTAAAGGAAGGTGTTGATCAAAAGAATGACAGAATAAGCCGTAATGTGGTCAATTCGTTAATTTTCTGCATATATACAAACTGGTATTTCCCAGGTTTAGACTACATGTAATCAAAGCGAAAATGGTCAAAGGTACCTTCAACCTTAGTTACTTGGTATTTTGGAAATCTTTCATCGGTAACTAAGTTTACTTTGCAAAGTTTTAGCTCAATTTTAATATTTGAATTAGCGAGACAGTTTGCCAGGTTGATTTACTTCATTTTTTTGCTGTTGCTGACAATAATAATGTTGATAAGTTATAAGTTTTAAGACAAGAAAATTCGTTTGATAGCAATTTTCGTTTTAGTAAACATATGACGTATTTTAACAACATACCTGTCCTTATAATGTACTATAGACTGCCATTATGAATAGCAATGATAATATTATCACAAATTTAGGAACTTGGGAACATTTACAACCAGCGCTTCATACTTGGTTTGCCTCTTGTAGGCGTATACACTGAATGAACAAGTGGTAAAATATCTAGAAACTAACCCGTCCCTGACATCTTCTAATTTAATTTGCGTAAGGAATCTTATCATTTCATTTCAGCACAAAATAATCTAGAAAATGGACTTACTCTCTCGACAGTGAAAAACCTGCTCTTGAAACAAATACCGCAGTTGTTACAAAACTGTCCTCTTGCAACCATAGACTTACCTTGATTATCAAACGGATAAAAAGCATGTGCCAGGATGCCACCGGGTCCATCGAATGGATATGTGTCATTATGATGCAGAGTGTGGAATGAGATCTTGATATCTGCTACACCAGTTTCACGTTTAGAAAATGTTAATTCTGAGTGTTGAGCCCATTTTGAAAATGCTTGATTTAAAATACTTTCAATGATTTCTTTGGTCAGACCATCATTGTTTGAATTCAATAACTGCCATGTTAAATGCTACAAAGAGAAAAACAGAGTCATGGAAGTCATATTTCATGGGCACTACATGGATAAGTAAATTCATAAAGTTGTCTTCTTGTTTAAAATCTAGAAGACCGATTTTGCTGATTTTCAATGTTTACAATACCATACGCAATTACTTTTTTCATTGCACATTTTTGATAACTATGATTCTTTTCTTCAGAGAAGTAGTTGCTTCTTCACCAATCCTTTTAATGTCTGTGATGTCTCATAATGTTGAGACTGTGGATGAATTTGTGTCCTTGCTTTTTACGTATTCAATACAAGCTACTCAGACAAAGCAGCCGTCTGTCTTATGTTTGTATATTAACATGGTACTGAGCATCTGATCACAGAGACACTCCGTTCGTTTCTTGTTTTCGTTCATTTTTAATGGTACAGCGTCATTTCTTAAAGCACCCAATATTAAAGATTTTTTTCCTCAAATAATTGGACAAAGTAATCAACACGAAAGATAATTACTAATAAAGATTTGCACTTGCATCTTAATAAGATTGATACCTTTTTTCCCCATGTCGTTCCTTGCAATGCGAACCTTCTCTTCCGCTTCTTAATATGAGATGGATCTGGCATCCCACATCTGCTTGTTTGCATCAGAATCTTGGTTTCTTGATCCAGTTTAACAGTTTCGTTCAGACCAGCAAATCGTTGTAAGCGACGAATGGATTCCAAGAAGGACGAATAACTATGCAAGCCACCGGAGTGTAAATTCTCTTTTCTTAAATAACCAAATCTTTGGAGCCAGTTCTAAAATGAAAAAATATGTAACAATCACAAAGTCAAAGTAAAATTAATTTGGAGAGAAAGAGTCGCCCCGCTTCTCATCTTGATTTCATCTAGTGTTTCCTTTAACCTGTTTGGTCACTTTCTTCTATTATGTTTAAAGGTATCATGGCAGTTCTGAAAAATAACACAGCAATGCAATAAAAAGAATTAAATTGCTATAATTTCGAGGATTTTCACATGTACTTACGATGGAGGCTTGATCAGGTAGCGAATCTGTTGTCTTGGAATCGATAATGACTTCTTCATTTTTAGATAAAGATGCACACTGGATATCACTTGGTACTGCTATGCCTATAATTAATAGCGCTAAACTGAATGCTTGATTAAAGGCCATTCCTACGAGTCTTACCTTTGTCATTATCTTTTTTCATAAAATTGGTGTCTGGTGCTGAGAACCAAATAACTTGTTTTTATAGCCATGCAAGTGGATGAAATTATGACTCTGTCTACCTCTTTCCGCTGTACATCCTAAGAATTGGCTACGTAATAGTAATATTTAACTATTGATTAAAGGTTTATTCTTTATCCCTCTCGATCATCCTCCACCTCAAATAAACATTCTTCTTGGCGACAATCGAAACCTTCTGCTTCCCTTCGTCTTCCATTATGACATAAAAGTATGACGTCGGTTTGTTGAACATTAAATTCATCACACAATAAAAATGCAAACGAGACTTTACTCTAATTCTGTTGCCAATTCTTATGACATTCCTGGAATAGCCATTGAATAGCAACGGAAATATACACATAAATCAAAAACATTAAATGCCATAATTCAACAACAGTTCTTGCACGTACATTTTAGTGCGACAACAATTACATACTAGAAGGAGAACCTATTAGTACATGTTAAAGGGGTCAGGCGAACGCTGAGCTCTCATGATCCCACTTTGTTAATAAGATCTTTTTTTAAAGACATAAATCATACTGTGCTTCCAAATGGAAAAGAATTTTGGTGGTTACTATCTTAAAATGCCTTATCATTTGATCTGTGACATACTTTAAGCGTGTCGTATTCTGCTCAATGTGTTATAGATTCATCTGTACTCTAGAACTAAATACGAATAAGTAATCAGCCGATTGAAGCTCATCTACATCATGTCCAAATTCTCTTAGCAACAAAAACAGCGTAGGAAGGAAAGAATTCTAAGCTATCTGCGCAAGGCGTTTTGGGCTGTTTTTGTCTTCAAATGCGGTAGAAATCTGATCCAATTTAACAGCTCATACTCAATACAGCAGCCATTTATCACTACAAGGTAGAATGATTCCTCTCCCACACTGTACACACCTAGATGAAATCCCCGTGTGATTAGTTCCAACGTAACTGCCTAACCACATTGTCATTTCTTCTTTGTCTTTATTTTATTGCAATACATTTTACTCTTTTCGAAATAAATTCTACTTCAAATATTAGAATATTTCTGAGACCTAGAACAATAATGTGTACACGATTGCAAGTCTTTACGCGAACCGACTTAGTGTCATCTTTTTACAAACAAACTCGATTCGCTCACATACCAAAGGATTCTCTTTACTGTGTGGCTATATTTCATCTTCTCACTTTTTTGTGCTTAGATAGTACTGTCTATTATACAAACATCGATTCAATTTCGTGGATGCCATCAAGGACTAAGCTTTTTGTAATAAGGTGTCGCACTACACTTATCATTACTCCCTTCTCTCTCCAGCAATATTCGGGGTTTTTTTGCAAGTCTGGGCTCCCGTCTGTTAATACCTAACGTCAAAGACTTTATGTCAAAGATTTCGTGGCTCTGGTGCAAGGTAGAAGCTGGTGAATAAATGTATTTCTCATAGAAATGGATGAAAAAAACTTTCAGTATCAGCAGAAAATAGAGCAATAATTTTAAAAATTAATAAGAATGTTTGAAGTAAGAGTTTTGTACGCTAAATGGCACATGTTTCCTAAATTCCGAGAATCAGTCGATCTCAGTGGTTCCGACAGTCTTGGTCAACCTGCCATCTGTCTAATAATGTTTTGTTCACTTTAAGCAGACCTGGTTGATAGGAAAAGGTTTAGGCCAATATCCCTTATTTGTTTTGATCTCTATCACTACTCATAACAACAAACAGCAAAACATCATCTACAGTCGAGAGAATGAAAATAATTTGCTTTTTATCCAAAAAGAAGTAAGATCTCGGAAGACTGCAAGTTGCAGAGGATCACCTCATTGCTAGCAATCAGAAAATACAGTCAATTGTATCATGTGCAACGTTGGTATAATTTGATGTATTCACTATCACGTTTATGTTACGTCCCCATAGTGTCGATAACCTTGCCTGTTGTAGCCAATATATTGCAAAAATGTGTCTTTAACATGACTAACACGAGTTTGATTTCAACTAGTGATTTCAAAATGTAAAGAAACGCAAGAGAGCAACGAGGAGAAACGGTGATTTCCCATTTTCAGATCACCCAAAAGTAGGGAGTAGAAATGTCACTCATTTGAACATGCTGCATTTTGTAAGACGAAACTGATTTACTATGTGTCTGACAAAGTAGACAAACAGAATCATACACGAGTCTACGAGACCACTAAAAAGTTCATGAACTATCATTTTCAGGACGGCCCATAGATAGGCATTGTAATGTCTGATCTTTACCATTTCCTCCGATAGTTGTATTTGACGCATCATTACTCTGAAGTACAAACTCTATATATATTAAACAAGAGACATTAACAGGGATCCATATCATATATTGGAAAGTTTAGTTCCTTTGTTTTTGTCCTTGTCTTCCTCTAAGCATGAAGATTATCTTACAATCCAATGTTATTGTATAAAATTTAGACATTGAAGTATTACATTTTGATTAAATATGCCGCATTGATTAAAAGACAAACTCCTGTTAGCAAGCGTAGTTAATTTGAACAACAGGGTCAGAATAAACAAGGATATGATCCCTTGATGCGACTGAATTTCTCTCTTTTTGGTTTTTTAAGGTTTGTCGTGGTGACTGGGGCCTTTAAAGGTCCATTGATGGAATTTGACCACCTGTACAAAATATATGGAATGTAAATGTTTTTATTTTTATCATCATATTTCCGTTTCAGCTTGACATCTTTCCAATCCAGCACTATGGCTTATTATGGCAAACTTTATTTTTATGTTGGAATTTGTCTTTTTGTAAGAATTTCTTAAACTGAGATTACATTTCCTAGATGACACCAAACATGGCAAATATTTGCCCTACTGACCCAGAGCTTGGGTAGAGTCAAGAAGCACAAAATTCGTATTTTACGTATTGAGTTCCATATATATATGAAGGTCGCTTTGTGGCAGATTTTTACACTAGAGTGCAACGGGTCTTCATTACGGTGAGTGATAAGAACGCCATTTGTAATATTCTACACCGGAGTTATCTGGCGTGGAATACACCTCGATGTGATGTAATGTACGATTTTTTGTTTTTAACGTTGGCGTACAGGCATGCCATACTAAAAGGATAAGTCAACGTAACTAAAATGGTAGCATTGCCTTAGGTTCCAGTCAGTAATGAAACGAATAAATGAAAGTGTTGACATCCAATACATAATTTGTTGGCACTCGTGTTATTTTTCTTCCAAAGCCTGTCAAAATTCAACGTTCTCCAGCCTATGCATCAACCAAGCTTTCCCAAAATGTTGGCCACACTCCTTACTGGATGTGTACTTTCATTACTTTGGTGTGAAGTTAAAAATGAACCTCTGGCATGAGCTTTAATACGCCATGATACGCCATGATAAAAAACAGGGCAATTATAGCTTGCTGTATGGCTGTAGCATTGGTTAAAGGGAGACAAGCAGTACACAACAGTGTCGAGGTCATTCTAACGTCATCATAACATATGTTGCATTCTTCGTGGTTTTAATGTTAGCTACTTTGACATCGTTCCAACTTGGTTATTATTTTGTACTTGAATTAGTTTCTACTGTGTGGTCAATGTTTAGTAATATGAAAGTGCACAAAGTCTTTCTTGAGCCCCCTTCTTTTCTCTGCAAGAAACATCCCCACCCTTACCCCCCAATGCCGAATATGTTCCAGCATGACCATTTGTATGAGTATGCACAAATAAAATTTCTTTGCGCGAACTCTTCGATGAAAACCGACTTTAGAGTCACTGCTTACTACTAACCACAGAAGAATTATTTTGCCTGGGTTGGTTTAGCACTGATGACGTTCAATTGAATATAATGAAATAGGAACTATTATTGCCCAATTCTTCATCTGGTTTTCTCTTTTCACAGACGAATGATTCATTTGTACGTCTTTTGGTCTTCTTTCAAGACAACTCAACCAAACTATTAGTTTAATACGTTGGCTTTTATACTTGTGATGTTGGAGTATCATTTTACCTGCGGACTTTGTTTCTTCTTGTTTGACGTAATCTTACCCTGTTGCTGTCATGTTGAGGATAATACTGGAACATGAAAATATGCAAATTCGACCGTAATTCTAAAGCAGGAAAGAGTCTACCAGGGTGTCTAATACACTGACTTTGTCGCGTTTTGATGCTCAAAGAGACGTTATCTGTTGATGTACTTCATTTCTAAAGAGGAAATCGTTCATAAAACAAAACAATTGATGTATGGGAAAAAGATAACTGTTATGTTCTTAGCAAGTAAGGAACATCAATGGGTTTTTTTCATACATTCCATAACTGACTTCTCCAGCAACGGCTACATTTTCGAGAAAGGATATCTTTGTGCACTTACTATGCGTTTTCGTGACCAAAAAAGCCAAATACTTTCCAGGGCTTAAATACGCAACCTGCTTGCTTACTTGCATAAGAGTTCTCCCAACATCTAGAGCCCTCACCCCCCCACCCCCCCACCCCCTCCGTAATGCGCCCTGGCATCTTTGTATTGTCTGCTTTTGCAAAACTACTTAGTGTCACGTACATCGTTTTCATATGGTTTGTGGCAGGTGTATCCTTGTGATGCAAAGAAGCATCATTCAGATATCCGTGTCCCCACGCGTCTTTGAGAGGTCTTTTAGAATCATCCTGTCACTCGAACATTCGTCACGGAAGCTGTACGCAGTCCCTGTTTCTCACCGTATTTGGAAGTAATGGAACGGAAAGAATGATATATGACACGATGGAGCCAACACGGAAATAATTATTTTTCAATGAGGTAAAAGAACAGGAACTGTTATCAATATACAACGATTGATTTAGCAAAATGCTTGGCCATTTAAATATTCACACAACAGCATGCATTGTGATATGATGCCACTTGTATTGACTGGTCAGAGTGTAATCTTAACAATATGTCATGTTGCCTTCATCTGGGTATCAAATGCATTTTATTATAAGTGGCAATATTTAGAAAAACCAAAAAGCCAAAAATGCACGTAACAACATCCAAAATGTTATATTTCGTAACTAGTATAACTGCCGTGTTATTAACTATCAAAATCTACGAAAGAGATACTGACACCGCCCTATAGGAGTATATTTACTACATTTATTACCCCGTGCACAGAGTACATTGTTGCTATTTTAAAGGCTTTTGGCAAGTAGAAATAATAAAAACATAATAACGACTTTAATACTTTTAACTAGTTTTCGAATCTGACTTTATTTATGCTTTTTGATTTAATATTAAGCTTTATTTATTTTTATAAACTCAGTACATAGTTCTATTTCATTTACAAGGTGCATTATACCATTGGCCTATGAAAAGTAATTCAATTGTTAATTGGACCTTGTAAATGGCATGATCTGTTTTTCAGTTTAACATGCTCTCAAATTAACTGAAGGTCTCTAAAACAGCACTATCAAATTGCGACGTGAGCAAGGACGGATAAATATTTAAGTTTGCAGAAGAAACACGATCGGCTTATTTCCAGAGAAAATCAAAATGGATGTAGTTTTGTTTTTATATCCAAGCTTGCTTATCCAACTACAGCTATTAGTTGATAAGCCAGAATATAGAAAAAACTATTCTAGTGTGTTGCGTTCATACTTGAAGTAGGATAAACTTGACGATCTGTTGCTTTGATGATTATGAGAAATAATCACTTGTCAAACAAATCGGAACAAAACTGAAACACACGACTTGTTAGAAAGTGATTGATGGAAGTACTAACATTGCATTTTGGCATGTATCATTCATTAACACTTCATTTTGGCATGTATCATTCATTAACACTGCATTTTGGCATGTATCATTCATTAACACTGCATTTTGGCATGTATCA
>JANTCA010019229.1:0-24372 GCA_024741275.1 Chironex yamaguchii
CGCGCTTTAACATGAAATGAATGAATACAAAAAGCCGATGGGACGTTATAGTCCACGTACTTTTTCTAATTCCAAATGAAAAATATAGTAACTGGAACAAATATTAAAGTAGCGGAATAGCTGACAGTTGAGTTAATTGAACCTTTTTAAAAAAGATTTGCTTACTGTCTAACCTTAACCATAGATCTATTTTGCGTATGCGTTTTCAAAACTGCCAGCCATTTAGTAAATTTTTAGGCCTGACCAGCCGCTAGTCGAAGTCACTCTGATGTTAATATGTTCGGTACTTATTTCTAACGAGGGTAAGACACGAAAGCGAAATACGGGAGATAATAGTTTCCTTCATTTCCATCTCTTTAAGTTAATCACCACAGACTCCCGTATAAAGACACTTCATCGCCCGGAAATTGACCACATAGTGCAGGCTGCACTATAGATGCAGGTGTAGTGAATTGTACGTTGTCTATTGTTGTGAATTGTACGTTGTCTACCCTTAAGCTTGCTGGACTGAACTACAAATAAAGAAATATTTAATAACTGCGCTAGCGTTAGCTTCAAATAGCTACGTACCGCGGTTTGCGAATGGTCCCGTATTTGACAGCAAAACAGTTATCATAAGCTTCTTTCTACAAACTTTTCTATGCAAAAGTGGAAAACATCAACAACTGCGTTGCCCACAGATTTCCCTTGCCGCTAGATTTGTCATGTCAGTTATTATTGCCTAACCTCGATTTCAAATTCATGTGTATTTTTGTGGCCAGAGCAATTGTATAAAACAGGCAGCTGTTATAAATTTCTATGCATGTCTGTCTTATAAAAGTGGCGAAAGCGTTTTAATGTCATTGAGAATGATGCTGCTTTCTTTTTGCTGAAATTGTAGAAATAAAAAGAGTTGTTAAAATTTTTCAATAACCAGGAATCACACGATGACATTGTTTTGACGTCGAAATCTAAAATATCCTGTTTTCATAAATTCAAAAGTGTTTGATTTTCAGATTTCATGACCTCCATAGAAATAATATTATTTCTATGGGCCTGTCATAATCTTGCTTGGAAGGATGTTTTCGTGGTAGCAAAAAACTGTTACCCAGTCTACAAGACAAAAGATTCTTGTTTGGGCAATATGGCGGACGAAAGTTTGATTGCTGATATTCTCCAGGATGAGAGCTGCGTTGCAGGTGAAGGTGATCTTGTCCATGGGTATGCAGTTTACAGACATCAGTTTTGCACACGAACAAGGAGTCCAGAACCCGAAAATAGGTATGTTAATCCTAGTTATTAATTTTAACGGAAAGGGGCACTTAAAAAAACGAAATCAATGGACATATTACATTTTCAATCTTGTTATGACCAGAGTCATTTACATGCCAAAAGATAGGTTTTGACAAAAACACATGAAAGCAACACCACCTTGAACAACTCAAATTGAATACAACAAGGAACTTAATTTGCATAATTATGAAGTGAACACATGGAACCGATGAGACCGCTATTCAACACCACCACTTGACCTCATACAAGTCAATTAAGTTAAGCAATATTTCAAACAAATTCCAAAAAGTCTGAACTTTCTTTACTAGCAGCTTTAGTCACTAAATCAGCAATCATATCATGTGTCAGAGAGTATTAATTGTCACTTTACCTGTCTCTTTGTGCTGATCGAATAACATGATAATGAATATGTGTGCTTTGCATGTAGGCAGTTTACAGGGTTCTTTGATAGGGCAATGGCACCTTGATTATCTTTAGAGATAGTTGTTGACTGTCAAGACTCTTTCAAGTCATTAAGCAGCTGAATAAGATATAAACTCCTGTGTACGGCTGATGCTGTTGCAATACGTTCTGTTTCACAACATGAAAAAGCAACTATGGGCTGGTGCTTCGATTTCCAGGAGATAGGTGTAACACTTAAACTAAAGGAATACTGATGAGGATAGCCAGTCTGTATCACTGTAACCTAGTAAGGCTAAATTCTCTTTGCTCTTTCTGGAACATAACCCATACACCAAAGTAACTTTCAAATATCTCAAATCATGTTTCTTGTTTTACTTGTTGAATGAAATCAACCAATGAAATTGACTTCACAGCATGATGTGATGCAGCTCCTTCTACTAAGGATAATCTTAATTCATCTTAAGCGAATTAATAATATTCTAGTATGAGAGGGAGGGGTCTCTTTGATTAGTTTACCTTCTGAGAGAGCTCCTCCTTTAAGTAATTCACTGCATACAATATATCTTTGTTGTTTGTGTGTGAATTTTTAAAATATGAAATTGAATATCAAAATATGGAACTGGAAAAAAACTGAACCAAAACTGAAACTGCTATCCAGTGACTTTGTAATGGGTTAGTTAAATTCTGCGATAGCAAGGTGACTATCGAGCAAAGATCTGGTCTAGTGCATATCATTATATACTAAACTACCAACAGCTTCTCTGTAGAGGCTGGAGTCACGGCTTGATTGGTCAGAGAATTCAAGTTTCTGTTCCAAATTCTTTGGTTTACAATCAGACATCTGGAATCTCTCTAGGATTTTAGACAGTTTTTCAGGTATTTCACTTGAAATATCTTTTGAAGTACCAACTTTCTTTCATAATTTAATTTTCACTCACAGTAATAATTATATCACCAACCCAAATAATAAAAATACCATTTTCTTTTCCCCTTCTTTCATGCTGACACAATGATCAACTGAGCTCTACACAAAATTGTTCTTTAATAGACACTAATGCATTAACATATTCCAGTTTCTGCCTGACTGCTCTAATCCGTAGAGTTAATTGTTTAGTTTATTTTGATTAACCTTTTATTTTCATTAGAACTAGTAGTCTCAAAACCTTCTGCTTGATCCATATAGATCTCACAATCAATAGGTGTATTTAAATATACCGTCCTGACATCCAATTGATGCAAAACAAGGTTATGTTGTACTAGTAACTGGCATCATACTCCAACTGATACTATATTTGCAGTAGGAGCAAAAGTCTTGTGGAAATCAATTCCTCCCTTGCCTTGCAGGTGAGGTCTGCTCCTGCACCTTCTTTTGTGATGTAAACCCAGCAACTCTCCACTGATGTGCTACCCTCAGGCTTTGTGTCAATGTAAAAGTACCATTTCCAAGAAGAGAGTTCATTTTCTCATCCATGGCACCTTTCCAGTTCTCAGAATCTGAGATTCCATAGCCTCCTGGTATGTCTGAGGAAAAAATGAAACTCTGTAACAATGGCCAACTCATCGCCTGCTTGTTTTCAATCTCCTGCTCAGTAATGTCACTAAGATGAATTGATGTTCTTCTGTTTCTTGTAGGATACCTATTTTCAGATGACAGTGGAGTATCAGTTAGCTCTAACTTAGCCTCAACTGTTTATATCTCAGGTTATTACTTCATAGCTGCTGGGATCCATCCACATGAAAAACTCTGGGATTACCCAATAAGGGTCATTAGTGTTTTGATGTCAAAAGAATAAATCTTCCTCATAATCAGATAATACACTCTCTGCTGCTCAACCACTGCCTTGAGGTAATTTCACTACCCTGTACTTCACAACTTTGTTAGTCTCAGGAATAAAGACAAGATAAAAAGAACTGCTCTTATCATATTCTGGAAAAATTCCTCTCCTACATCCATCATGTAGCTTATTCCTTCTCTCGTATGCAAAGCACTTGCATCCAAATGTCTTCATATTGGAAAGATAAAGCTTCTGCCATTTTTTTGAAGACATTTTTTTAGCACATATTGCATATAATTTTGCCATCATCACTGTATAGGCCAAAATTCTTTACCAGTATTCTCTGTTTCAGTGGGCATCTCCACATTTTAAGAGGGTTCACCAGTGATGATCAGCAGTGCCATTCTGATGAGGAGAGTTGGGACATGATGTGTCACACTTTATCCCATTTTTCACAAGAAGGGACTCCGATTCCTTTGAAATGAATTCATCACATCCATCAGATCCCATGCATTTGACTGTGCCATAGGGAGCTACATCAGCTAGAAACATTTCCGTCTCTCTTACAGCATCACTCTTCTTCATGAGGAAATAAACAGCTACTGTATCTGAAAAGTCATCAGTTAAAACAATGCAGTATCTTAAACTATTGCGATAAAGTGACTCAACTGGTCCAGAAATGTGTGTGTGTACTAATGTTAATGGGACTTTTGATTTGGCATCTGGTTTCCTGTTTTAACTATCTGCAAGTTTCCCTAATATGCATGTATTACAGTCTCCTGACTTCACACTGCCTTTACCCATAACGTTCTTGCCATTTACAGCTTCTTCTAACTTTGTTATATCCTCTTAGTTACAATGGTGTAGTATTGCATGATATTCCTTGGATGTCTCATGTGTAATTTACAGAATCATGTGTCATTAGATAATATAATCTACCTTCCTTCTCTATACTAAAGTCAGTTCCATCTTTGTAGTTCAGCTTAGCATGGTCTGGCTAGAATATTATGCAAACCCCAGTGAAAATTCTGATAGGATCCTACAGGTTCAGACAGGATCCTACAGGACTAAGATCCTAAACAGGATTCTTTTCAGGTTCCTACCAGGATCATGTTTGATCCTATTGATGTGGATCAGGATCCTATCTCCCTTTATATAGGATAAAAAAGATCCCACAGGAATCTGGTATTTCTTAACATGCATTAATGGAGGATCCTGTATAAGATACTGTCTCCCATTATATAGGATTATTTTGTGTCACTTTCAGGATCCTGATAGTGAAGATCTTCATCTATGTACTTTTAAGGTGAAACAGAGGTAAAGATTAAGAACGGCTCATCATTTATGTAATCAAATCATTAGTATTATGTTTTTGCTTGCCATGGTATACCCTAGCAATACTGTTTCTCACGCTTTCAGAAAAAGACAGGTGCAGCAATCTGAAAAGCATGCAATGTATTCTGAGAGTCAATTTATATGTTATCTTTTTGGCAACTTTGTTTCTGAACATTTGTGCCTTTTTCATCTATTTCTCCAAGATAATCATCACACAAGAATTGTAAAGTTTAAAATTTACTACATGCAAAATGTAAGCAATGCATTATTTTAGGTCCTTCCATTGATCCAAAAGATTTCATCTTGGCCAAGAACTTCTGCATTTGAACTTTTGAATCAGATAGAACATTACAATACTGTGCAATTAGACTCACGATAATTTTATGGCAATTTAAGGCGTTGATACTCTTCCGTGTTTTTGGCATTTCTAGCTACCTTAAATCCTCATATAAGCGTCTGTGCAAATCTCAAAGGAGAAGGTGTGCTTATTCAACCAGGACCTCGAATTAAGCAGGGTGCTTATTTGATTGTTTATTGTTTATTAACATTTATTATATTTATTTGAGAGTGTGTTAAAAAAGTTTCCATGCTATGAAAAAAATGAAAGTGATGACTAAAAAGAGTGGTGGGTGTTTATTTGAGGGGTTGCTTGTTTGAGGATTTATGGTATTTATATCTACCTTTGTGCCCAAAGTACTACTTGAGAAATATTTACAATTAATTGTGCTGGTAGGTCTTAAGCATAGGCGACACATATCGCTTCACATTGTAATCACTTTCCTCAAAAAGTACATAACTCTGGACAATGTCTTCACAGACAACACTTAGGCAATTTCTTTCTTCTCCAATGGTTGTAAAGTGACGACCAACTAAATTTTCTTGCTGCAATTGGGGCAAAACCAGATCTTCTGGGCTGGTTAGCTTTTCTGTTCTAAATACATTTTTCTAAGGTTTTGGATTATCTTTATGACTGCAAAGCACCTTCCAGAACTTTTAAAGAAGCGTTTCCTTTGCCATATTTGAAATCTTCATGTGTCATGATGAACTGAAACAAAATAAATGGAGTAGGATCTGTGATATGAATAGTCTTCACTGTGAAATACTTCCTTGTCCTTTTCCATACTTGAAGAAAATATAATCTCTTCTTGATAAGGATTTACTTCAAGAGCTTCTAAATTGTCTTTTGATTATTGCAGGCACTTCCTTTTTCAGGGGCTTGTACGAAAAAGTGTTCGGTGAACTTTTTTCTCATGGAGTAGAAAAACATTTGTGCAAAATGTGGCATGGTGGACCATGTTGTGGGCGAGTGGCCGATTGGTTAGAGTACTGTGCTCTGATCAGGGGTTCTGGGATCAAATCTGCCTCACAGCACCTTTGGCAAGTGCCTGAAAACCATATGCCACGGGTCAACCCAAGCCATGTGAGGGAAATTGGCTATGACAAAACTGTTAGAAGCAGTCGGATGGCTGATCCTGTAGCTACCTGCCTAGAAGTGGTTTTAAGCCTTGCAGGTTGCGATCAAAAGTAAAATAAAAGAGTACGTTATAGCCTTGCGACATGGCTAGATTTTGCAGCAACTGTGGGATGACCCCCCTTGTACCATGAGACTTCTTCTTCAAAACTGAGATCATCCCTTCAAAAACGAAAGTGAATTACAAATTGGATTGCCTTGAGTATGTGTCTGTATGCAAAATGTCGAAGCGAGTGTAAATTGTATACCATTTTTGATTAACCATATAATGGTTCAACGAGACAAATATACAAGTCAAGCATTGCATCAACAGTGTCAATGTCTGTTTCCCTCACTTTGTCATCAGCTAATATCCTTAGGCCAGTAACCAACAGACTGTGATGGTAAATGTGCTCTGATGGTAAGTACCTTGTTAACACTGGTAGACTCAAGTGAAAAAGAAAAATTTTATTTCTCATGAGCTTTGTATTTTCCCAACTCACTGAAACTTCTCATTTTTGGGGGATCATGTGACAATTTTAAGCCCATGATAAGCCTGTCTATAGCCAGCTGGTCCTCTGAGGTAAAAAGCATTATTGTGGGTTACAAAGAAGCACCTCAATCTTCAATAAAGCTCACCGTCTAGAGGTTGATGCATAAAATCCACGAGCACCTTCTCCTAACAAGGCCATGGATTTGGGATCATCCTTTCACACCAAAGATTGCATTTTTGGCACTATATAGCTCGACATGTTGTAAAGTTTCTTCATGCTGTCTGAAGGGTGCTTTATGTTGTTTATAGGGATAGTACCTCATCAGAGGGTTGTCTCGTTTTTTCTTACCAGCTTCGACAGCAAATAGCTCTTATGGTAGCAAGGTGTTAATTAAGAACACTGATAATCAACTTTTTTGTGCTACATCTACATAATCCTGTGTAAACTTTATTATTATTTTTTTTATTATTGTTATTATTAAGCTGAATCATCTACTCATTTGTCATTTCTTTGTGTACTCCTTTCTCATCCTTTCCATTTTATGTCAATCCTCCAGTCTGTCTATGATAGCCTGAATGCAGCTCCTTCTATAACAAAAACTCATATTAGATGCTACAAACAGCCTATGCAAGGCAGACAGACTCACTGAAAACCTATTGGTTGATGAATCGCTGCTGTTTAGCCATTTGGATATCTTGGGACTAAGTATTGATTTTAACATAATTGGCAATCGTGCAGTACAGCTAAATCAGGTCTTGACTTTTATACTTTTGGGTGAGGTATGCATAAATTATATCTTGTATAAAATTCATCTGAGGTCAACAATTGACTCCAGCTATGTCCTGCTAGTATCTCAGGACTAGAACATTATGGTATGTTCCTCTTGATGTTAGTCTAAGATATTCTAGGAAATATGAACAGTACAGATATTGGATGCAATCTTTGTTTGCTTCGTTAGCATTTTCAGCTTATGTGCTTGCATTTGCCTGGAGACTATCACATAATCAATTTTAAACAGGGTTGTAAGTTACAACGTGTGGGCATGTAATGAATGATTGAATATGGAAACCTTTTGATTTTTTAAACAAAACTGAGCTTTAGATAGCAACAACTGTAAAAGAATTGTGGATTTTCTAGTACTCACTAGAAATACATGTTTTGGTTTTTACACTTATTCAAGGAACTAATAATTTTTTATTTTAAACTTATGACACTCATAAACATTTAGTTTGATGCATGCAGAGATGAATGTATAGTGAGTACTGTTATGGATGCTAGAACCTTCTTGAAAATGTACGTCTAGAACCTTCTGGAAAGTGATATGTATACTTAGAGTCTTCTAAAAACCTTCCCTGTGTTGCAGGAACAACACTGATGCAATATTTACATGAATCTTTTAGAAAGTTCCATTTGATTCTATTTTGTTCTAAAAGCTTCTAGAATGTTCTACTCTGTTTTATAGCATTCTATACTGTTCTGACAGAGTTCTACTGGCTTCTAGGTGGACTTCTCAAACCTATACAAGCAGTTGTTTTCCAGGACTTTGGTTACTCTGGTTTAAGATGTAATTAAGCTTTGATGAAATATAGGCTCAGAGAAAAATCTCAAGATGTAATGAGATTTTTTAGAGGATATATTACTGGAATTTGTCTATCACAGCATAGTTTGGTGAAGTTCTCCATCTAGCTCACTTACTATACTCTCTACTCGCCATTAAGGAACTTTATTAACCCTACATGTGTTTTGTGGACTACAGTGTTAAAGATAAGACAAGTACATACATAAATGAACACACATACACCCTTAAACTTTTGCTTGATATATGCAAGGATAGGCCCTGTAAACACTCAATGTCAAATTATTTTCTCTCCAGTGATGCATTCTTTTCTGGTGAACCGAGGGAAGATAGAGACAAAGTAGGTGATACTGAACATGCACCACTGATTGAAGAGGAAATTGTAAAGTAAGGAATCTGTATAAAAGTTTAAGGCATGCATATATGATTAATTAGAGCTTTTAGCCTGAATTGTTGATGTGACAGTCATTTGAAATGATTTGTTGTATCTTAATACTGATTTAGGCCAAGTACATAATTGTACCTATATCATTAGGACACATTGGATGTAAATACACAATATACAAAGTAAACTAGATTAATTAAATGCTTGTAGGATAGGTATAAACTTAGTATTGGAGTTCGTCCCTTGTTGACTTAATTTTAAGTACAGCTCTTTCAGAGGAAAATGTCAACCTTTCTTGTGAATTTTGATTTTGATTAGAGTTAGAAACTTGAGCTCTGTCCGGTATGTGATAAATCTTACCTAACATTTATTTGCATCTGAGTTGTGATGTAATCTGAGCTACTTTTGCAGCACTTTGTAGTTCATATTTATTTTCCTCCATTTTTATTGATAAATGTTACACATCTGTTGTGTATGGTTCACTTGCCTTAATATGTTTGTCAGGAAAGGGTTTATTGTTTCCATACTTGTCAGTTTTATTCTGTTTTTATATATATAGACTATCACTCCTTAGCAGCAATTTGCAAGCTGAAAAAGAAACTGGTTTGAGGTCACTGCTGACATTAAAAGTACAATATGGAACAATACCTGAGGGTCATGGCAATATCCTTACTCAAAATCAGGGCCAGTTATTTAGTACACCATGCATGATTTATTACAATCTTTTGAAGTGTAAGACATTTTCAGGTGAAAGGTAATGATTTTTGTGTTTTTCTTGGAGCTATTTAAGTATAAGTGGTAATTATGATTTTTTGTTTCATTTGGATCTGTTTGAGCATTATTGAGGATCAGGTGGCAGATATATAATATGATCACTTAAGTATTCAAGATCATGGCATTGCATTCTAATTCCACATAATTGCAATGTGTAACATAAATTTTTGATGTATGAGGAAACATTGTCTATTAGTTAACATAATTATGGTCGTGGAGAGAGTTAGCCATTGCACTAAATTTGGCTACATAATGACAATCTTAGTTAAATTTCCTTGTTGCTCAAATATTTTGATTAATGCCATGAGCTCAATTACTTAAAGTCAGTCAAGCTTTACCATCCACCAGAGTTCTTTAAAATGGCATCATGTCAGAGTTCATATGATTTTCATCTAAGGAGTACTTAATCTGAAGCATTGAGAGAGCTCTTCTTGTTGTTCTAGGCCCAAGAAATTATGAGGTGTAATCATGTGGAAAGGAGTAAAAGGGATCTGGCAGCCACTTGATCTGTAACGAACTATTGATTTCCTTAATGCAGATTTTCCTAAGTATCCTTATTTTACAAATATGTTGATACCTTTGATGCCTTTTCATTGCAGTGTTACTTCTGATGGTGATGAGAAGTTATTTGTCGTATGTTTCTTGGTTATGACAGAAACAGGACTTGACCTGTATCCTTGAATATCTGTTACTTAAAACTTGTGCTTTTGGAGTTAATTATATTTTTGTTCGATGCAATTAGTGCCTGAAGAACTTTTTCATTTTACTTCATTTATTGACAGACCTTCCATTTGTGTTTTGTGATGGAACTTGTTTAAACTTAATTTAAATGATGACAATACTGTCCACTTAGTTATTTGTGCATGATTCAGATGTAACAGGGAATAGTGTTATGAGGTATTATGAGTGAATTTAATGGTAATGGTATATGTGATACTTTGTCAATGTCTTCTAAGTTGCTAACATATTGTAACTGATCTTTGGTACATTTTGCAATCATTACATACATAGGAAGTGCAGTGGTAGTCTGCAGTCATGTGATCATGCCTGTAACAAGAAATCATTTAGAGCTAGTTGTGTTAGGCAATGAAACTCTGAAGGGTGTGTGGGTATTTTTGTTGTTAGTGCTGGAGTAGGAGTTGCGGGCAATCAAGTGTGGTCATAAAAAATAAAAAATCGTTTTTCTTTACTAACATTCAGGTGCAAAAAAGACATCATTTGAAACATGTGTGTAGTGATTCTGTGTGGAAGAGGACAACTAAGATTTAAACAGAATTACGAGAAGATGATCAGTGTGTATGTATAATGCAACAATGAAGAGCAGGAGGTTATCTGTTGAGCCAAGAGCATATCTTGAACTATTGAGCATCAAAGAATGCATTGTTGAAGGAATGGTCTCAGTTGGTTTAGGCATGTTGAATGAATGGTTGATAAGTGTTGGTTATAAAGACATTGCAGTTAAATGTCGAATGGCTAGAAGCAGGGCCTGAGTGATATTTTCTTTTTTTACTCAATGATGCCCCTAGAGATAATTTAAACAACTAGCCTTGGACTTGATTGAAAGAAAGCCGTTTGAGTGCAGTTGTGTAAATTAAAGCAGTGCTTGAAGAATGGAAACTAAAGTCACTTGTCACATACGTCTGGATGAAACAGGGTTGTAGAAATTCAAAAGTAATGCAATAAACAGTAGGCCTTGACTTCGATTATACTCTTGTATTCACAAAGTCTAGCATGCACACTACTTTACAAGGAATTTATTCAGTTATAAGTGGAAGAATTGTACAGATATAACAATTGCAAGGAAACTGTCTATATTATCAACTACGGTATAGTGATAGTTTCTGTATTGTGCTTTGAAAATGAAATTAGAAATGGCTTCCGTAATTCTAGAAGTTCGTGATCGGCAAGTGATAGTGTAGACATGTTTTAAGGCCGAGGTCTGGATTTGAGTCCTGGTGTACTTATTGGAATTTTTACGTTCACGTCACAAACAAACAAGTAATGTTCTCGTTGCTGTTAAGAGCATGTATGTGAAAGGTGGCACTTTCTCCAAATTGGTCTTTTAGGAAGATAAAGTACGGGAGATTCAAAATCTTCCCCAGTTTTTTGAGGTTTACTTTCCATAACAGTATATCAGTTACCATGCAGATCTTGATGACTATAGCAAGTCACTTGCACCTTACCTGGATAAATACATGGTAAGCAATTGACAATTGTTTGTGGTGACTTGCTTCTTTGGTGTAAACAGTTGTTAGTAAATTCATATGCCACGTATAATCCCCTTGTTTTTAACAAAAAGGTTATAAAAAGTCTGCGTTTTTGTTGGGAGAGTATGCATTAGCATTTTTGTGATTACACAGTGAGAATTCTGGTTCTCGGAAATGGATACGATTTGTAAATGTGGAATTGATTGGTTGGTGGATTTGGTCAAATGAGTGAATCATTTAATAGACAATGTTTTGGATGCCAAAATGATCAAAGTGATTGTTGATATATTGCACACACATAGTTTAAGATTGGACAGTGTGTTAGTCGAAAATATGTGTTTTTGATGTTAGATCAACTCTAGTAAGGAACGATGTGTTGGCACCCTAGTTGGAGTTCTGTTTACAGGGAGAGAAGCACTTGGTTGGTTGGACGATCAAGTTTCTTAGGCACAAATAACCTCTTTGTTAAAACAGTTTTATTAATGTTACTTTGATTTCCGCCCTTGCATAGCTCTGTCTGTATATCTCAGTATTTTTCATTCCTTTTAGGAGTCAGTTGACGTCAGTGAATACTTGAATCTAATTGAGTCGTGGTATGACATAAATGTAAGGAAAACGTTATATATTTGCGCTGCATTACTGATATTTCAATATCTTATGTGAGTATAAAGGTGTGCTGCCACATGGTGAAATCTGCCTGTATGTGTATTAAAAGCCCATTTTACGTCAAAGTCAGTAAATCCCAGAGTGATGGAATTTGGGTCCACGACGGTGATGCATTGAGCGCAATGCAAATCCTAGAGAACTCTGTAGCATCTTTTACATTTCATTGCTGAAATAGGTTATTAGTATGTCTTTGCCTGTATTTGCTAAAGTTTGTCACTCTTTAAAGTACTTGTCTAATATATGGTTCTGTGCTTCTGAACTTTTAGTTATTCACAGCTGCTTGTGCTTGTAAATGCTTAGTGTTATTAACAAACTTGCTCTTAATGAAAATCTTAGGTGTCTCTCCCTTTGATTTTGACTCGTTTTTGTCATGCTTGGTGCTATCAGTAAAGCAAATATATTACGCCAATGTTGGAATCAATTTTCTGTGCTCGAACTGCCGGAATTTTTGAATGTGTTGCCAACGTTTTGCCTCCCTAATAGCTACCAGATGTAGGAGTTCTGGCAAGGCCAAGTTGACTTTTCCCAAAATTACACTTTTTCTCCAGAGTTATCGTTAGGCGTTGGCGAGGAAATGAAATGCACTAAAGGACTTACGTTTTGAAGGTTACCTGCCCTACTAAACTAACATATACTGTTTTATTTCAGAAGTTGTCATAGATGATGTCTTGGGCAACGATGCGCATTTCGGGTTTTACAGCGAATGAGATTGCGTACATATCCTGGTACCTAGGTCATTGAATAGTTACAGTTAGACTGTCGGGTAAAGGTGGCTTTCCACTTAGGCTAATCTGGTGAATGATTTTCGCTCAATTATACGAGCGCACGACCAGTCGTTTGGTCTTGGTCTCAAAGTTAGTTTTGACTCAACTCCCAAAAATTCCCAAAGCCACAAGTCTCCAGCTACAGGGGACGTATTCTCGCTGTACAGAATGATCCATGCTCAGACCATTGACCAACCTTACACGAAATGCTTGTAATTGAAACCCGTGCTAAAATGCCTGACTTTGTGACCAAGTGATAGCGTGTGATTTATAATCCACGTTTAATTGAGTGGATATATGTAACCATTTATACAAGAATTAAACTGCATCTGACGTGAATTATGAATATTCCATCGTGCCTTGCCACCTTTATATGTAAAAAGATGTATTAGGTTGGCATAGCAAGTGACCTTATCAACTAATTATGGTCTTTGGGTTGTTTTTATCGTAATACTTTCTTCTTGAGTAACAAATTTATTTATAACGGGTTTTTTATCTTAGATTTGTTTTGTCTCTCGTTGTTTGGCAAGGCTACAAGATATTGTTGCACCGTTACTTTATCACGTAAGTTGATGAACAGATTACTGGATTTAGGAAGCAAGATGGCAAGAAGGAAAACTCTATTTCCCTATAACGTGAAGGCCTCTGAATCAGTGGAAACTTCTTTCATGTTTGTTATATATTTCTTACCTGTAATTTATGAATGAATAGTATGAAAAGCTGAGAGAGTCCAAGAAGGTGATTAGATGACAGCGAAAACACAGTATAAAGCTTGTTTCTTCAGACATTTGTTTCAAGAGTACGAAATATGAGAAAGACAAAACGAAAACGAAAAGACAAAGATTTACCTGCAGAATTCTGATTGTACGTAGCCAGGCAGAAATCATCTTGGAAAGTGTAACAATATGATAACTGTTATCTGCAGAGTCTAAGTGAAAAAAGTGATCTCTTACTGTGTACAAGCCTCCGAGTTTTTGGCGCTAATGTAGACGATTGCATTTGTGTGGAAAGAAAATCTGTTTCTATCAATAATTTTAAACTTACACAAGTATTTGATTTTTCGAATTTCCCTGTTTTATGACTTCAACTTTTGTTTCAACAAATCAATACTACTACAGTCTTCAATTCACTTGTGATTAACTCCTCCAGAAGAAATAACCGGGAATGCAGTTGCTTACTACTAATCTTAAACGGATACCGAACTCCCCATGAACAGCGCAGCTTATTTTGTTCCCCAAAGTACATAATCCTACATATTTGCTGTGTAGTCGGGTTCTACAGTCTATGATATCCACCCATCACTAGCTTGGGTAACAAGACCTTTGGTTTAGTGTCCGTTTTAACTTAGTTCAAGATTTCTTGTTCTCTTGGTTATTCTATTTAAGGTAAAGACTGAAATGTTACATTAGTGACTCGAGAACATTTTTTGAATTTGTCTTTTATACATTATACTTTAGACTTTGTCGTTTTAAACACTTATTAAACACTTATTTATTAACTTGGTTAGAATAGAAGGGTTCGTCTTTCATTGCATACTAATCAGCATTGTTTGTCATTTTCAGACTCTGCTGGGAGACAAAATTTGCTTGGTTTCAATTCCAGATACAGAAAGGAGTGATATTGAAAGGTAAGTAGGATTGTGGTGCTCAATTATTAAGTGAAGAAAGACTGGATGCATTTTCGACTCATTGTCTTTTGAAATTTATGTTTCATATCGTAATTATAGTTGACGATTATCTGTTTTTCTGGGATCTATGCTATCTTAATTCTATGCGGTAGTGACGCATTCGCGTGCTTGTGGTTTTACAAGTGGCACCAGGCTGGTGAATGCATTCTCTGATTTCCAGGATACTGTGTGCCGTGTTCGGCGATTGTGTGAGGAGATTTAGCACTGGAATGCAACTGGGAGTAGATGCCTGAGATATAATCCGCGACCATTTATTATAGTTAGCGAAAGAAAAATCCTTGTGTTCCAGACAACCTATTACGTTCCTTCTGTCTAGATTCATCGCTTGTTGTACTCTGTCACAACTAGTTGAAGACAATTCAGATGATACACAGGTATGGTGATTTTTAATGACAAGAAGGTTAATGACCTTTTTTTATCTTAAAGCAGGTAATTTTCCAGCCAGAATTGTGCTTTTGTTGCTGTCATGAAGTAGCATTTAATATTTTCTTTTCCTTATTGCTGCAACAGAAACAGAAGAAAAGTTATGTTTGTAATACACCTGAACTTCAAACCCGTGTCTACCACATTGTTATCTGCCTTCTCAGAAAGATGAGTCAGCCTACAGATATCCTCCGCTAACTCGAACCCTCTTTAACTTTAGGGGAAGCTGTTGTGTATAACATTAATACTTGTCGCTGTTGATATGTTAAAATCAAGCTTTAAGTGGTCGTTCTGATGCGATTTTCAAGGTCCATAGCACCAGAGAAATTTACAACTATCACAAGCGACGTTACAGTTAAGATCAGATAGGAGACTTCGACAACATTACCCGGCATAATATTGTTCTGGTTATTAATCTCATTGCGTTTTTTCATGATAACGTCCTGGCGTTTCATAATCCGAAGAATTTTAAACTAAGAGGAGCTGTTAATTTGTTTCTTTTCAAAACAATTTTTAACTTGTTTACTACCAAGAGAGATACATCATTTTATGATTTTCGCAAGTCCGTAAGATCTCTATGCAAATCCTGCAACTGACAGTATAAACGTATAAGGCAAATCTTTGCAGTAAACTTAAATCGATACCGGAATTACTCTTAAGATTGAATTAATGAGGTATTTAAGGAAGCTCTATACACACTGCCTCGATACAGTTGTTAAAGCTTATATCTTAATCAAACCATGCCAGAGAAAATATTTCACGTCTTCCGTAGAGCAAAATAATGTTTAAAATGAGCTTCAATTTGCTATGAGGAACAGAAACATACTATCAGAGTCCTTCTATCATATTTTTCTAGTGTTGATGTCCACAGCAAATATTTGTTCATGTCCTTTGAAGTGAATGAAGTCAATACGAAGTTGTAGAATCGGATGCACTCAGCAGCAAGTATTCTTGCAGAGAACTGTTAGGCTGGTTGACTCCTTAACTATCGGTAAAGTCAACCTTCTCATTTTCACATAAAAATTTAGAAAAATCAAGAAGACCATTACCGATTCATTTGTAGGGAACTGCTGCAACACGTTCATCTTGATTGGTCATACTCAGTCCCATAGCGCAGATGTAGTGTTTATTAATTTCTGGATGTGTTTACGCCCACCTTGTACTTGAAACTGATTTTATATGATGCGAAATTAAAGATGTGGGTCATTCGTACATTATTTTATAGGATCATCTTGGATGGGACGATGAAGATGATGATGGCGATAATGATGATGATGATGATGAAGATGATTACAATTAATGGTGATAATGGTGATTGGTGATGATGATGACGATGACGATGATGATGAGGATGATGACGACAACGATGATGATGAGGATGACAATTAATGATGGTGATGACGATAATGATGACGATGATGATGATGATGAAGGTGAAGATGATTACAATTAATGGTGATGATGGTGATTGGTGATGATGATGACGATGACGATGATGATGAGGATGACAATTGATGATGATGATGATGATGATGATGATGATGATGGTGGTGACGATAATGATGATGATGATGAAGATGATGACAATGGTGATGATAATGATTGGTGATGTTGGTGGTGATGGCGATGACGGTGATGATGATGACGATGATGACGACGATGATGATGATGACAATCATTGATGATGATGATGGTGATGATGACGATGAGTGGTGATGTTGTTGATGATGATGGGGATGATGACTATGATGATGATGATTATGATGATAATGAAGAAAAAGGAGAAGATGATGATGATGATTATGGTGGCGATGATAATGGAGATGATGATGATGACAATAATTACGATGATGATAATGAAGATGATGATAAGTGATGATGATAATGATGACAACATCATTGTTTGATTATTTATGCTTGTTGATTCCCTGCCTTATTGTTGTTTTCTATACATTGTATGCTGTAGGTTATATATTCGTCATCACCAAATCCTTCGTTTCAAGGAACCTTCAGTTTAACATTTGACGGAATGTCGTACGGATCAAGTTCGGACAGTAAGAATCTTCCCCTTTCTACAATTAGTAAAATCCTGTACAATTTTTGTTATAGGGTTGCTTATAAATCACTGTTAGCTTGCTGTGCTAAGCTGATTGAAAACATTCAGTAAACGGTTTAAGTAGTATTAATTGCTTACCTTGCTGTCATTTATAGCGGTTAAGACCAATTCTGATGCTAAGTTATCTAATTTTAACAAGCGATATGTGACTCAATAAACTTTGCTATCGTTCAAATCTGCATATGGCGGTTTATTTTATTATTGAAATAGATCACTAATACCCTTGTATTAGTACTGGTACCTGAATTTACTATGTACATTTATTAAATTGGTTATTTGCCACTATTTCTTTGTAGAGACAACGCCATTTTGTACTGATTGTTTAGCATCGTTGCGAAAAGTGAAGAGTGATGACCCTTTCAAGTTAAGACAGATTTTAGAAAATTATAAATTGAAGGTACATATGTTTGTTTAAGTTCCATAAAATAAACAAATTAAATAAATTAATAACCAGCGATAGTGTATTTTCGTTTTTAGCCATAATCGTTCTAGGTATTTCTATCTATGCAAAGTAAATGCCTTGTGGAATATGGTTTATATGATTAGACGGTATAGTCAGACAGCGATAATCCTGTCTTTACCAGCTTTGTCTGTTGGTTTGAGTCAGTCAGCCAATCAGTTTGTCTTTCTTTCCTTCCATTCCTTCCTTCCTTTCCTTCCTTCCCATTTTCCTTTCCTTCCTTTCCTTCCTTTACTTCCTTTCCTTCCTTCCTTTCCTTCCTGCCATTTCCTTCCTTCCTTTCCTTCCTGCCATTTCCTTCCTGCCATTTCCTTCCCTCCTTTTTCCTTCCTTCTATCGTGTCTGCCTTCGTTCCATTTTTTCCTTCTTCATGCCTTCCAGGAGTACTGTACTTTCCTTCATTTATTCCTTCTTTAATTCGTGCAGTTATCTATGTATGCCTTTATTTTTTATTTATGTTTATATTTATTTTTATTTTCATTTATCGATTAGACATTTATTTATTTGACCGATTTTGTTGTTCCTCCGTTTTTTGTATTCGGTGGTTTACTTACTGATTTATTTGTTTGTTTTTCTATTTACAAAAAATTTATTTTTCAAAACGCAACCAAACCCTCAGACTATTTTTTTATACGTCAGTGTCTTGTCAATGAATCGAATAATTGTTCCCACACAGCCTGCTCTGTGTCCTTTAGGTTTCACTCAAATCAACCTAGTGTATTGTGTTATGATATTAATAATGTGTATGTCATTAAGGGGTTTTCAAAATCCGCGTTCATTGTTGTGGATCCGCTGTGACATGCCGAGGATCTCTGTTGTGACGTCCTCAATTCGACGTTCAATTCTTACAATATTTGTAAAAGTTATTCTCTAAATAGTCGTAATTGTCATTTTTTTTGGTCACAAAGGAGCTGTTGAATGTGAGAAATTCGGTTGTGTATTGCTTTCTTACTTGTAAGGATAGTTACATAGTTACATTTAGGAACAAATGCAAATGCTTTGCCGTAGGTCATTCAGGATATGAACACTTTAAAGCGATTAACAAAACTAGCTGAGACAGATTACTATGCCTTATACAGGTGAGCATGGAAGATCATTCTTTTTTTTTTAATTTTGATGTTAGTTGATGACTCAACGTCGACTTATTTTATTTAACAATCGTCGGTTGTAGTAATGTCCCGTTCTTTCTTATGAATTAATTCATAATGCATTAAGGATGCGTGTTACTTAATTGCTGTGTAACCATTCTTTGATCTCATCACACTGGGCTGCATAAAAAGATTTCTTTGCACCAGAGACGTCATTAACATTTCCCATTAGAGTTTTGCATGCTGATTACAGAAAGCAGACTCATTTCTTCAGGGAAGTTCTCATTTCATGTCATAACCGACACTGAATTATTCAGGTTTATCTTACGGAAAAGGTTTGGAGCCAGGTCTATATATTTTCTGTAAATTTATTTAATTATATAGGTAATTGTATAGGCCACTTTATTGAGAATAAACAAAATCATGATAGATTTACTGTACACACATAAAGGCATGTACATATCTGCTTACAAAAATCACAATTGTATTTAAATATTGAGACATGCTATTGTTACTGACAGCCACGCTTTCGCGACTTTCTCTTGTGTCTCGGTTTATCAGCAGATGTTGCTCTGCTTCTTTGAAGCGACCAGAAGAAATAAGCCGTCATCATCACTCTCCAATTGCCTTAATAGCGGTGCTTCATTTTGGATATGTCTTATGTTGTTAAGAAGAAGTGACATGGTATTGTAGGTTTCTTGCGCAGTAACATAATGTGCAATGGGCAATCATGCTACTGTTGTGCCATTAAAAGGTAGTGCCGCTTTAAGACTCCTTGTACAGGAGTTGATAAAGAACGTTCATTCTTGAGAATGGTATCCCTTGCCCATGTGTCGCACAAGACCTAAAACATGGCAAAGCACCATGGCATCTGACTGAATAAAGAACTGCACAAATTCCTGCTCTTCAAGATCTCGAACAAGGTCATCTGGCTCACTTTGTTCCAGCAACTGAGGGCTTTTCCCACGGATCCCAGTAGGGTTAAACTCTTCATCCACCTCTGCATCTTCAGTCACTACTTGAAGAGTTACGTCAGCTGGTACATTGCACATTCTCAGGACATATTGGTACTGGGATGTTAGCACTGTGTGGTACAGGTCGCATAGCTGATGGAATGTAAGGATATTTAATGTCGCCTTGAAAATTTGCGACATTGCGCAAAAAACGTATAGATATACGACAAACTCTTTATAAGAAACATGTATCGAAACTAAGCAATTGTAAACAAGAAAGGAAAAGGACAAAGAGAAAATTAAGATATAAAGCATTATTGGAAAAGTCCAAGTGACAAAACAAACTCTTCCTGCCTACATAGTCCTGGTTTTCTTGTTTTAATGTAGATAGAATCCAATACACGTAGATGAAAGGACAATCCAGCTGTGCCAATATCCGAAAACTCTCGAAAAGTGGCTATTTCGATGCATATTTCGTATAAAAAGGTTGCCATGTATCTATACTTTTCTTTCTGACAATTCATACTCTGAAGAGTGTGAGACTCAAAAAGCTTTGAAGTATGTCTTCAGTGCAATGTCGTACATTTTGAAGGCTATTTTCAAGTTTGAAAAAGATTGTTGAAAATTTAATGTGTTCCATGCTTTTTGCATTCTTCCCCAGCGGTTTCACCTTACAAAGATAGGAGTCATCGTGGTGATTCCTCGGTACCCACTAAGCCATTGGTATGCTAAATGGCATTGACTTATGTTTCCCTTTAATCCACTAGCTAAACCCAAAAATACACTTCACACAGGCAATATGAGCAGCCCATGGCTTGTCCTGGTCTTTAAAAGTTGAATGGCAAAGTAGGCTCCATACAGATGTTTTACTGAAGATGTGATAATGCGCTTATATGTGTGTACTTATTGCATACATAGCAGATCGACTTAGGATAGTTACTGCAAGTCTGCAAAATCCTTCAAATTAATTTGCAGTAAAATAAATAAACATAAGACATAGCCAATGATCACACGATAACTTTACACAGTAATGATTAATACATAGCTGCCTACGCAACTAGCACTGTGACAAATGCTGTGTAACAAAAAATACCTGAGGAGCAAAACGAATGCTACCACCGTATTCAGCATGCAAAGTTGGTCTGGAAAATGATGTTGTTATTCATGTTGCATTTTTGATACAGCGTAGTGGCATCGAACCCAGGGTCTAAGGCGCAAACAAATCGTCGTGTTTGCCAAGGTAAACAACTATGGCGGAAAAATTCTCTACCCCCCTACTGGCAGCTGGTATTGTTATATTTTCTTTTGTTGGAACGTCCTTGGACTGAAAATGGGTAAGTTGCAAGATTTTGTACGTGACAGCATTAACTAGAATAGAAATCAAAATATTCGTCTTCTTCAAAGATCACAAGACATATACGATGAAGTGAGCAGGATTTTGCTTATATGTGTGTAAGTAGTAAGTAGATATGTTAGCGAATGAATGCATGTATGAGTACGTTCAAATGTGAGTTAGAGTAAACCACTTTAGTGATAAAACTTATGTTCATATGTGTGTATTAATTCTAATATCCATATTGTCATTTCAAATTAGTTTTAAGTAAACAGCGTGCTGTATTTTTGTTTTTTTAGGGCATATGCATTTCTTGTTAGTTGTGATAATGGGGACATTTTATTACAAAACGCTAAAATTCAAAATGAAATCGAGGATAATGCACATACGAAGAGTGTACTTCAAGTTTTGGAGGACTACATTGAAGACAAAGGTGGATTCAAATTACTTGGGGCTTCCGAAGACGAAAAGTCAAAGATTCAGTATATGATTAAAATTTTAGGACATTGAGATCTCTGTACGAATGCGTAATCAGTGTTGTAGTCTTCTACACCAATTATTTGTGTGAATTCTAACAAATATCTTCTTTGCTCGTTTAATTTTTACATAGATGAAATAATCCAATACTATCTCACCTTTTCTATGTTTTGACCTCCATCATGAATTTAACATTTCATTAGAGTATTTGCATCTCGGAAGACTACTGTAACGTTTTCGTAGGTACATGTTTTATTGACAGACTCATCTTAATTCTAGTGATAGAAAATTCCGTGCATATTATAACGTGTGTAAATATATTCTCAAAACAATACTCGTGTGGGAAAATACATATTTAATTTTTTAATTCGTCATTGTTCTATTCTCATTGTGTCTGTGAGATTTCTAAAGTTCATGTAAAGTTAGTGTAGCTAGGTATTTCGGTATTTTAACAGCAGTCGTATCTGGACATATTATTTAGACTCGAGGAATTCCTCATACTATTGCATGACTAAGGCCTTGTAGGTTACAAATTCACGGATGGATCGTTATCTTCTTCAAAAGGACAGTAAAGTTACTTTTTTTTATTTGATAGTTATACGCTAGCCCCACGGTACTACAATTTTGCCGTATGACGTCATTATACAGTCTACCTACTGCGCACTCGCGATGAGCTGACTGACGTTAACGGCGCAATATGACGTCAGATTTGATGAATTTAATAAGAGTGCATCTTCGTTTTTCATTGCACTTCCTCGATCGGTGTAGTACTGGTAGTAATTCAAGTGATATTATAGGCATTTGGGCAACATGCCTTAAGTATTCGAGGGAGGTATCTTTCATTTTTCGCCTGAGTCCTTACTTAGGCTCAGGAAATAAGTGGTAAAATAGATTTCTTGCGGGATGAATTGATATTGCAGTGCGGAATATCAATTGATTTTATCGCTGAAAATGTCTTGCCCATTTTGTGGCAAAGATTTTACATCAGAGAGTGGAATAGATCTTGAGTGGCATGTCTTGCACGTGCACTCCCTTACAAACTATCTGGATTTCATCAAAGGCAAACTTCCTAAGTTGTCAATAGCTGCATGTATGACAAAGCATTCAGAACCAACGTCAAGGTATCACAAACAGCACAGCACATTTACACAGCATGTTCCCGTGGCGATGAATGCTTTAACTTATTTCGGTGACCAATGTTCCACTTCTAGAAGACATTACAGAGAGCATCAAAGTCGGGCATCATTTATGAGAATATGTAGCGGAGACGAGGGTAAAATACAATATCTCAATTTCTTCTCCTAAAATTCCTTGTAAAGTATCATTGCAAACACTTGATTGGTATGACAATGCAAAGTACAAGTATGTTGGATTGGTAATTAAATAATAATTTGGTGTTGTAAAAACGAAGAAGAAACCCATCAATATATAATGCAAAAGGAGGGACTTGCTTCAAGTTTTGCCATGCCAAAGCAATGAAAAACAATGTATATCAACAAGTTTATAAAATACGGGGAGATTTTAGTCTGTTACAGTACAATAAAATGGTACATGATTCTGTCTATGACAATGAAATGTAATGCTAACAAATCGAATCGATATGTTATAAAATGATGGATACTTCCGGAGGCCGAGGATAAGAGAAGCCTTGCTGCAAAAATAGCTTAGAACACGCTTACTACTAGCCTAACATCTGCCGTCTAAACTATTTACCATTTTAATATCTACAATTTAAAATGACTTGGAAGCAAAAAGCTTTTGATTTGGAATTTACCTGTGCTATCTAAGGATGCGAAGACATGCACAACTTATGGAAGAATAGGCTATATATCTTTCAAGGCATTACACTATGTATTTTACAGGGCATTATTTACGCTATGTATTTTACAGGACATTACTTACACTATGTATTTTACAGGGCATTACTTACACTATGTATTTTACAGGGCATTACTTACACTATGTATTTTTGCCGTTTTTTGATTATCAATATTCGTTCTTCCCTAGACTGTATTTCTTTTATTTTTAGGTAAATACTGTTCGCCATTACACAAAGAGAATCAACAATGTCCGTTAATCAAAGCAATATCAAGTAAAGAAAGTGATTCTTTCGAATGTTTGGATATACACAGTCCACTTAATCCATATACGCAACCTGGCATCAAGCATCTTGACACGGCTTGCCGGCCAATGTGCTCCACAGCACGACGTGTCATATATTTTCCATGTGCTGAACAGATATCTGGTTTCAACACAAACCAGCAGAAAAAACCTGACTCACAGCATGACCAAAGTTCACAACTAGCACATAAGGCAACTGATTCTCAAGATCGAAAAACAACAGATATCAAGTATCAGAAAGTAAGTATCGCGTTGAATGAAGAGAAATGCGCATACACTGTAAGCAACATGAATCAACTTGCAGACACTTTAGCACAAAATGTGCTTGCAAGGGTTGACAACATGATTACCTCACATATCAATGCAAGTAAAGGTGAAGCTGGAGCAGGTATAGTAACAAAAGCCTGTGAAGCCAGTGACGTATTACCTGTAGAATGTGCAGTGAAACAGGGTATCGACAGTACACTTGAGCAAAGCCTCGATTATAGAGATCAGTACAGTAAGGGAAAGGTATTACAAGAGCTCAAAGGAAGATACGATCAACAGCCCGAAGGATTTAATACATCTGAAAATAATCAAAGAGACGGAGACATAGTAGATACAACTAAACGTGT
>JANTCA010019240.1:0-24371 GCA_024741275.1 Chironex yamaguchii
TAGTCCGTGTCTTGATAATTCCGTGAAAACAGTGCTCAATAGCTAAATATGCGAGTGTAATTCGGTTTAATAGACACAAATCCAAATAAAAAACTCTGGTTTTTCTTGTAATATTAGGGTGTTTATATACTTACAGGGGAGGCACGTGGAATTTTAGGAATTGCACAGAAATATTTTGTTTCTATGCCGGCATGATTGCATAACATGCAAAGACTGAAACCGCGGAATCATACATCAGATTCACTGAAAACGAATTTAAGACGGGATACTGCAACCTTACTACATCATTTAGCCACAACAAACACAGGAACTTAACGTAACTCAGTAAACACACTTGAGCAGTGAAACGGAGCCGACCAGCTCGACCTTGCAATCCTCAGACTCAAAAGTCATCAGTCACATTAAAGAGAATCTTTTTTGAGATTAATGGTTTTCACTGTTTTAACTCATTGTCATGTTAATCTTGGCGACTAATCAGGCAATCAGATTTCAGGAGCGATCCAAACACACAGTTTGAAAAAAGCTCTCTTTCAGGAATGTTGATGATTATGGTCACAAAAATCGTAGAGATGCGGCCTTACACTCGGACCATGGCTATGTAAAACTTAAGGGTAATCAGAACTTTACTTGTGTTCGATTTTGGTGGCCTTAAATCTAAATTTCGAGTTTCAAAATACTGAAAGTAAATTGTTTGGTATTATGTGTACGTGTGTTTATTTGTCTTACTGTGTGATCACAAGCATCGTAAGCCTGTTTTAGGGAGCAGGCATTTTAACTTAAGTATAAGTAATTCAAAACTCACCAACAGAGCCACAGACGTAAATAAATCCTGTTATTTGTAACAACTACCTCAAGAGACCACTTTAACAATCAATTTGAAACCGAGCTTCCCGCTTGAGAGTGAGGTTAACGATGATGTGCCCAAACATTTTGGGCTATACTGTGTTTACCAAGCGGCCTTCATTATTTTACTGGTTGAAATGAAGATTTTTTATCACTGTCTTTGGGCACTGTCACGTTGGACATTTAGCTCAGCATGGTATAGTTATCAATATTCAGTGACCTTTGTTTTGGAAATTATATTTTAATAACTAACATCGAAGTCACTTAAACAGGCCCTGCTCTTGACAAATTATTTTCCGCATGTTACACTGTCAGCCGTGGATGTTTTTTTTTGTTGTCTAAATTTCTACTCAGTCAATTCAAAGAGACTCTGACTCATTCGTTTGCGGTAAGAAAAATACCAAATTATTCCTGGCTATTCCAACTGATTACCATCACTCGTGTTGTGCGTGCTAGACCATGAAGGCCTCATCTCAAAACACGACTGCAGCTTCACGTCTTCTTGTTGCCTGTCAAATATCAATTAATTTGATGCCAACCGATGTCCTTGCCTTGATTTGTTGTTTGGTATCTGTAGCGAGGCGTTTTTTCAAGTCAGAACATTTGTTTTGCTAACATTCGACATGTGTTATCATTACCCGAGACCTTACCAATCAATTTATTAATAAAATAATTTTATGGATGGACTTATCAAATAGAAGAACAAACAACTACAAACATCTGACTAACAGACTTTCCAAACACACAACATACTGAAAACGATGTCTTATCCAGTGGTATACAGAATGACTTTTTGGAGGAGTTTTGCAGTCTTCCCTAATAAGTCTACCAAACTTGCAATGGAACGGAAATTATCATCGTATGCAATGTAATATGAAGAAATGTATGATGATAGAATTAGAAGTGACTCTCTAAACATTGTATTATATTGGTATACCGTAAATTATGTAATCTTGGCAATGATTCCTCCCAAGTATTACAGAATCATTAATAGGTTAAGGTATGTTGGTGTCTTTTAAGGAGGCCAAATATGTTTATAAAATTATCATTGATCAATTTTGTTGGGTGGCGTGTTTTCGGAGCAATGAAATATCTTTCCCTCGCGAATATATGAATTGAACTGAGTGAAGATATTGTGAAGGAGTGTAAAAGATGAAAATAGAGACGGGCTGGTCATGTTTTGAGAGGGACTGACGATAGATGGACAGCAAAAGTAACAGCGTGGTACCCCCGAGATGGAAAGTGAAGACTTGGTAGACCAGGGAGCTGTTATAAATAATTTATTCATTAATTTATTTATGTCTGTGTGGTAGACAATGCACGAGATGGGAAGATGAACTGAAGTAGTTTGACAGGCGTTGGCGAACAACAGCCCAGAATAGAAAGAGGTGGCAAGCGCAGAGAGAGACCTTTACACAGCAATGGGATTCATTCTAGGCTAGACAGAAGAAGATCGTATCTACAGTAAAAAGAAAACCACCTACACTTCACATTTAAGACGGTTGTTCTGTTGGCGCTGATTCTGTTTTGTCAGTATCCTTTTCGTATAACCATGCTCATATACTCCGTTTCTTCATTCCATTAATATGTACAAGATTGAATTACACAGCAGCGCAGTTTTGAACAAGAGTTCTGCAGTCATTACTCAAAAAGGTCGAAAGTTGACTAATTGGACACAAAGTATTTCTAGAATACCCTCTCATTTCTGGCCAATAATTGTAATAACCATCCCTGCGCATCCCAATTAAGAGTATCCTTAGATGTTTCTGCTATTTGAAACATGAAAAACTCCCTACAACGCAGTAGAGTGTATTGATCTCCTTTGTCTCCAAAACACATACAACAACTGACTTGTTAACGGTTTTAAAATTGAGAAAACGCTGAAACGAAAACGCTGAAACGAAAACGCTGAAACGAAAACGCTGAAACGAAAACGCTGAAACTCGTTTTGGAGCTCTGTTGATGAGATTGACTGGAACAAAGCAAAATCTTAATTTGAAAAAGGTTTTCCTTTGTCACGTCGACGAAACCGCTATCTTGGGTGCGTTGTGAAAAGT
This sequence comes from Chironex yamaguchii, assembly GCA_024741275.1. Lineage (NCBI taxonomy): Eukaryota > Metazoa > Cnidaria > Cubozoa > Chirodropida > Chirodropidae > Chironex > Chironex yamaguchii. The sequence goes on from JANTCA010019240.1 coordinate 2,901, forward strand.
ATATAACTGTACCACGAGTATCATTAGGACATCATCGTTGACCTCGCTCTCAAACGAACGTGTCCGTTTTCGCTTTGGAATGTGAAACAGGGTTATCCTTTAGTGAAGAAACACGACACAGGAGAAAACAACATGGCTTTTTGAGATGAAGGGAAAAAAAACCTCTAATTTTTGACAAGTAGGATTGTTTTTAAACTATGTTCAAAGGTGTATTGTCACAAGACGATGTTACTTGGGTCTATTTGAATAGTGACACAGATAAAAAAAAATTGGCAAACTTTTTGGCCTCACGTTTGAGTATAAAGTTACATAGAAGCAGCATGTGCTACTGAGGGCAAAAGAGTGCAACAAAAAACCATTTCGAATAAAGGATCAAGGATTTAAGTCTACTAAGTCCATTGTGGATTGTAACTTGTTTCTTACTAGCTTGAGCTTTGAATATGTTTGCTTACACTTTGTAGAACGAAATCTGTCTGGAGGTAACGTTTCTTCAATACTTTTAGAGTTGTGAAGAACCTCCCTTGATCCAAGCATGCGTTTTATGTAGTTGAGGCCTTGGTTAGCGAGAGCTCCTTCGGACCAAGATAAGTTTGAATGAACAAACATTACTCTTGCTTGAGCTTTTTAACATACAGGCTTTGGTATTGCATTGTCACATCGTAAATGCATTGTATGGTAACTCTTCAGCATCAGTGATTTGTGGGTTAAGCAGTGCACAATCTGTGAGAATTTGCCTATGCTTAAAAAACGTTCATTTATACACAAGATCACTGCATCAAATGCAACATGAATAGTTTTCCATTCATGCTTCTCCACTGGACCGACATGAATGGCATTAGCCAAAAGCTAATATCTGGCATCCTTCTCTTTTTATGTTTTTTGACAAAACGTGCTCCTATAGATTCTACTCAGTGCACAATTCTTTTGCAGCTTCCAAAATCTAGCTAAAATGTTGTAGAGTTCTCTTAACTTTGCTTGTGTTACATTACTCTGTCAAACAGCCATATGAAGGGCAATTCTTTTAGGCTTCAAATAAGATAATTTTTGATCTGTAATATTCTGGAAATATGTAAATTATCGTCTAAACCATCGGAATCGGTGACAGTTTCATGAATTTGAACTGCTGACTGGTAATCTTCCAGATTGCCAATTGAAAAATTCTCCATTTATTGCTAAGAATAAGTTCTCTAAAGCCTTTTGATGTGATCATGGTCTTGGCATTGAGATCCTTTGAGCAAGATGCATTGGCACAACATTGGCTAATGTTTATGTACACACAGTGTCCTGGGATCTGGGTATTAATCAATATTGTGAAATAAATCCGTTAGTATCCAAGGATATGGATACTAGTTTAAATTTCGAAAGATGTAAAACAAAATCTTAGAATTCTTAGGTATAAAAATTGTGAAATTGGGAGTTCTGGCTGCTCCTTGCTTATCTTCTCGGGACCTACAATACTACAAATATCTTTTTTGTGATTGAGAAAGGAATCTGTGAAGAATGCCAAGCAATAATTTTGCCCGAATTGATGGACTACAGGCCTCTATAATGATGTGGCTACAAACTCAATTAAATGAAAAAATGTAACAGCACCTTGTCCGCTTGTCAGGGCGAGTCAGTCCCGCAGCCTTGGTGCATTGAGAAACATCTTGCACTGGTTTCAGTTAGCTGTCACATTATTGAGTATTATGTAGCATGTGGTTGTAGACCAATGGAGCTTGAGCGGAGACAGATCGTTTGTCACTGTTGAACCCCACGTCATCCGAGCCACTGAGACGAGGCAGCCAGTAAGCAGCAGGCTCAGTCATCAGTACCACTCTTGCCAAGTAGCGGTGGCCCATTTGAAGCACGAAGCCCAGATACATCCGTCATCTTCTTGCCACTTCTTCAGAGGTTGTTATGGGGGATCCAAGTCGCCTATTTCGTCACTCTGTCCAGGTATGAGAAATTACTCATTTGTCGCCAAGACCTGTTTTGAAAAGCATGCACTCTTCTGATATCGTTAACATACGTAGGACATGTTTTACACCAGCACAGTAGGATTTAGCAGACTTGACCTTGGTTTCAATTTCTCTGGCCTGGACCAGAGATATTTTTGAATCTCATTGAATGCCCCTTCTACCTTTCTAATACGAACATCCAATTCTTTTTCTGGCATACCACTGATTGACATACAGCTGGCCATGTAGTTGAAAGCTTCAGTCTTCTCCAGGGGGCTGCCGTTGAGAGGGATAGAGTCAAATAGGTGGTCGGTTAAGAGCATGGTTTTGGTCTTTTTAGCACTTGGAACCATGCCTACAAACGCTGCTAAACGGTTAATCATCAGTTGGATGTCTTCCGAAAGTAAGACAACATCAGCTGCGCAATCAAGGCCGCATACATTCGTTTGATGGTTTAGCTAAACTCCTGGGCAATCCAGACATAATCAGTGCCAGCACAATGTTGAGTATCACAATGAACAGGACTGGCGATGTCAGGGTACCTTGCTTGACGCATGTTTCATCAGATACTGTTCCTCTCACCAGAACGATAGTTTCCGAATCGTCATACATGTCACGCATAAGATGGATGATGGAAAAAGGCAGATCAATCGTCTCCTGGATTTCGTACATTCTGTTACAACCTACTGAGTCAAAAGTTGCTTTAAAGTTGATAAAGCTGAGGGTTAAGGGTTTCCGATACTCCCATCAAAGGTCCAGAATTCTGCCCGATGTAAAGATTTGATCTACTGGAGAAACGGCCAGGTCTGAATCCACATTGGGTCTCCCTGAGAGGGCGGTCAAAGGGATAACGAATCCATTTTAGGATGATGACTTCCACAATTTTGAAGGTGATGTCAATCAGCGAGATTCTGCAACAGTTTTGATAGTCCGATTTTTCTCCTTTCTTATAGATTGTGACTAGGACTGATTTCTTCCAGTCTTTCAGGACTTTCTGGCTCGTCCAGATTTGATGGACTATCGGGGATAGTTGCTCTCGGACAACCAGGCGTGCAGGCAGTTGGGTGGAGGCTATCTTTTCCTGGTGCGCTACTCCTTTGCATAGACTTTATAGCAATTTCCACCTTTTCGTTTGATGGAGGCCTTTTGTTCAAGTTCAAGAATCCTATAAACGGGAACTCTGGCATGTCCTCCATTGGTAGTGATCGGTTGAGGCCTTCCTCCTGATCCGATGACATTTCTCAGTTTTTCAGTTGCTGTTGTTGTCATTACGTAGCTTCAGATTCCTTGCAGTGGGTAGAGTCCGGCTGCGAATAATGTGATGACAATTTGCGTCACTCCGTTCCACGAACTGCATTTTCCGACAACATCGATGCTTGCAGGACCGCTGTCATCTCTGGAACATAGTTTTACGGGAGAGAGCTCCACCTATTCCTCTCCAACCTTCCTCCTCCTTCCTCGTCCTGGACTTGGGACCAGGCAATGGCGGAGTTAATTTTTCAGTTCTACAGTCTCAGGGGCAGCGGACGGTTTCCTGCTGACAGATTTGATGATACAGAAGAGCAGATGTTTCCATCTTTGCAGGCTCTATTCATTTCTTTAGCGGCTTTGTACCAAGAATTTTCCTAATTGTGGGCAAGAGCCTCTTGGACGACAGGATTCAGCTCGAAACGGCCGTTGAACTTTCCTGCTTGTCTCTTCTCGACCAAGTATAGGGTATTTTTGAAGGTCCACTTGTTTCTTGTTCTTTTGACCTCCGGGGTAGTATTTGCAGCGGCTTTCCCGAGGTCTTGCAGACCTGATCCACGGTTTCCGGGTCTACGAGAGGTGCGGCGGATTTAAGGGCTGCTTGGAAAGCTACATCTCTGGCTGGAACATGCAGGCAGCCATTATCGAGCCGTCGCTCAGTTTTTCAAGACTACATACCATTCCAAGGACTGACACAAGCGAGATTTCCAATAAGTCCGACAGGAAAGGGCAAAGCCTTTCACCTTTCGCGCACTTTTATATAGTCTAGTTGTTTAAATGGCCTTCCATCGTTAGAGGACCACTTGTGTGGAAAATAGTATTGATGGCATATTGCTGGTTCTGGCTAAGAAACGAGAAGAGTTTTTTGCCATTTTCGTTGCAACTTGAGTACGCCCTGTGTGGTCCGAGACACTGTAGTTCGTGGACAAGTAGTCGGCCGAGGGTGACCTTCATGTCTCCTGCCACCACTAGGAACTCCGAGAGAGGGATGTCCAGCAGACATACTTGCAGTTATTGATCTTGTCCTTATCGGCCTGGGTGACTTGATGGAGCATAACAGCAGATGAGAGTGGCAGGATTTGGAGCACAGTCAAGGCGTATGGTGACGATGTTATCGTAGATAGTGGACCATTTCAGACTTTTGCTGACCGATTTCTGCGATATGCAGATACCTGCTCCCTATCAACCAGAGTTATCCTTGGGTATTTTTTTGGTCACGAGAATAAGGGATACTTGAAATTGCAAGGCTAGGTATATATCCTCGGGAGGAAGAGGCACCCAATACTAACAGATCATAGGACAGTTTGTTTGTTTGGCTACCTAGTCTAGTAATCGAAATGACTATATCACATCTTTGTTGGCCTTCAAGTATAGTTGTTTAAGTGCTACTGTAAGTATGAGAGGAACGAGAAAAAAGGTGACAATGATAGCATGAAGAAAAAGGTCAAATAAAAGCCTTTTAACAAAATTCGAAAAGGACTATTATGCTGGAAACTTTACGACAAATCCGATAAACCTTTCAACAGTGGAAGCACTGATCAGGCAAAATGCAACTTACCCACATTTCAGGGGTACTGGCAGACCCTGATCTTACAAAGCCACAGATAGATTGAAATGACGCGATCTATTTATGAGACTGCAAACAGCATCGCTCGTCGTGTGGGTAAACAAGGAGCGCGGCCACCAACCAGGCAAGGGGGTTTGGACGATAAATCAACTACCAGTGCAAAACCCAAACTTTTAAAACCCAAAAAACCATTGTTGCTCACAACTTTCAATATACGCACACTAAACAGTCATACTAAAATGGGGGAACTTATTAACATATTCCAAAAATACAATATTAATATCACCTGCCTACAAGAACAGCGAATGTCGCATCCTGATGAAATTGTGAAATACAACGACTGTAGTGATCAGTGGACGCTCATCACATCTTCGGCTGATAAAACTTCCAAGAATCCCTCGATAGAGGGAGTAGGTATACTTCTCAGCAAAACGCCTTTAAACCGCTACTTAATATTGACTCAATAAATTCTCGAATCATGATTGCTACTTGCAATGGGATCCAAAATTGACTGTTGCTTGTTGCTACAGTCCAACAAATGCTTCAACAGAGGGCGATGCAACTACTTTCTACACAGAGCTATTGAGTACCATTTATCAGATTCCAAAGCATCATGACCTGACAACTGGTAAAGACATGAATGCGAAGATTGGTCGTGATGACGCATCAATCAATAGTTTCCACGAGGCTACAAACAGAACTGGTCCGCTTCTTTTAGACCTGATGAGAGAATGTAACCTTGTCAACACCTCAGTCTCCAAGAAAGATGGTAAACTTTGGACCTTCACATCCAAATGGTGAAAACGTACAGCTAGATCATGTTTTAATCAATAAAAATGGCAAAACAGTGCACTTAACTGCAAATCATATAATACCTACCACAGCCTGAATTCAGATCATAGACCCTGTTCAGTCAAAGTTCGACTTTGCCCACGTGCTAATAAAAAGAACAAAACATCAACTACCAGCTATGATTGGGGAACGTTATTGAGTGGCGGAAACGTTAAGACAACCTACACCATGGTATTTAGAAATGGTTTTCAAAGTTTGCAAAATCAAGGACAGGATACAAGTGCGGATACTATGTGCTAACACTTCATTAAGGCTCATGAAGATTCTGCTAAACTCCATGTAGAGACACGGAAAAGAAAAAAAGAAAAATGCTTGGGAACTGATATGATTTGTGAAAAGCGTAAGTCCTTGCATAAAGAATTTGAAGGAAATCGGCAAAATCCCAATGCGGAAATAAACAGAAATGTTCTGATAGCAAAAGAAGAACTAGATTCGGCTTACCTTGAAGAGCAAGAAAAATATGTGCAACTGAAGGTAGCACTTATAGAAAGTGCTTATCATGATCAAAAATTTTGTCTAGCATGGGACACTGTAATTGAAATCTCTAAGGGAAAAAAATTCTAGGAAGGGACAAATCAGAGCAAAAAGCCCAGAAGAACGTATCCAGTTATGGAAAACTCACTTTGAAAATCCACTGGGTCAACCCCCAAAGATCGACAATAAGCCAGTTGAAAAAGTATTTGATCCCCTCCCGATTGAAACAACTGACTTCACTGAAATAGACGTTGTCAAAGCAATCAAAGCGACTGGAATTGATGGCATCACGGCAGAAGTATGGAAAACTGCTGCATTCAACAAGGAGCTTTTAGAAATTTGCAACAAGACCTATTACGGAGATGTTCCAAAAATCTTGATTTGTGGAGACATCAAACGAATACCTAAAAGAGGAGATCTGGCAGTAACATGCAACTAGCGTGGGATCACCTTTTCTGTTGTTGCAGCGAAAATCTATAACAGAATGTTGCTGAATAGGATAAAACCACATATTGATTATAAACTACGGATCAACCAAAATGGCTTCAGAACAGGTCGCTCAACGTTACCTCAAAGACACATTTGTAGATTTCTAGAAAGCCTTCGATTCTATTTACAGGGGTAAACTAATGGATGTGCTGTATACATATGGCTTACCGAAAGAACTAGTATCTGCTATGAATATGCTATATGCCAACACAATGGCTGAAGTATTATCCCCGGATGCAGACACCTCCTTTTTTAAAATTCTCGCTGGAGTCCTGCAGGGTGATGCATTAGCGCCCTTTCTGTTCTTAACTTCACTTGATTAAGTAATGCGTCTAGCAACAAATGACAAAACAGGGCTCGAATTCACTCTTCAGAAGTCAAGAAGCCGAAGACATCATTCTGAGACTATAACAGACACTGATTTTGCAGATGAAATTGCCTTACTATCAGATACGACAAATCAAGCTGAGGAGTTGCTACACCGAGTTCAAGCTGCTGCTAAGCAAATTGGACTGCGCATAAATGAAAATCAAACGGAATATTTGACTTATAACATAAACAGCAGCAATACTTTTAAAACTTTGGATGAGAAAGAACTGAAGCAAGTTGATGACTTTCTGTATCTTGGATCATGAGTAAAATCATGTGAGAAGGGCATCTCAGTGAGAATCACAATAGATTGGATTGCAATAAGGAAATTGGACACTATTTGGAAATCAAAAATGAAAATGACACTAAAAGTATCCTTCTTCAAATCGACTGTTTAAAGTGTATTGTTATATAGTGCAAACACATGGACACTAACGCTTTGGAGGCAAGACTAAATGGAACTTACACAAGGATGCTGAGAGTTGTAAAAATGTTTTATGGAAGAAGTCTGTGAAAAACTCCCAACTGTATGCAGAACTTCCAAAAATATGTGATGTCATTAAAGAGCAGAGGACGAGATTCAGTGGACACTGCTGTAGAAGCACGGAAGAAGTAGTTTCAAAAGTTCTTCTTTGGGAGCATAACCATGGAAAACGATCTAGAGGCAGACCATCACAAACATTCGTAGATGAACTTGTCAAAGACACCAACATACCAAAAGAAGGCCTTGCTGCAGCAATGAATGAGAGAATTCTCTGGAAAGATCTTGTCAAGACAATCCGACCGAGGTCAATCTAGTAAGTAAGCAAGTAATCATCAAATCATGACCTCTTAAATTCACACCCTAATGTTTCTAGTGCTATTCAATCATCAGCTGTAACAAAAGACCTCAATTTAGGACTTGAACCAATCATCTCAATATAATAACAGCACTTGGGGGCTCAGAAAGACATGAAAACGAAAGTAAAAGACTTAATGACCTTCTCAAAAGTGTGAAAACGCCGAGTTGAATAGCTCATTTAAATTTAGCAAGTTTATGCTTATTTTACTTTTACTTGGACTGAATTTTCTATCATTTCTATAGGCTATTGTTTGGCAGAACCTGATTCTAGAAAAGTAAAAGACAATTCTCCCTATTTTACGACCATTTATCCCCAAGTGATTGTTAAATCCTTGGTTTAAAGGACTCTGGTCAACAGTAAGGTTTGCAAGCATTATTCCTAGGGGCAACAACAAGCAGACATCGTTTGGGTGGTTGAGGGTGGTGGGATGTAAAATGAAAATTTACCTGATAAAAAGTTTTTAGTTTCCAGGTCTGTCGGTTGGTTAATTTAACAAAATGTATTTATTATAACCGATATCTCTTGCTTTAGAAGTATCAGAAGATAAAATGGTTAAAATGTTTTTTCTTATGACATGTGAAAGGATTTCACAATTTCTGGCAAGAATTAAAAAGGCACGGAAGTTACAGTTCGAAAGACAAATCAAAAGTTTGATTACATAATATCAAAAGTTTCTTAATTTTTATCAACTCAGGCAAAACCTTGTACGTTTTGGGAATAATAAGCTTACAGTTTCTTATAAAGGGTATAGGATAGTGAGGAATGGGCAAACCATGATAAAATAGGGTGCAACAAAAGCAAAATGCAAAAATTGATATTTCTTGTGAGGAAAGAATTGTAATTAATTTCACCTCGCTGCTCCCGTGCTGTAGACGTCTGAAGGGAAGTTTTTAAAACAACCCTCTCTTTGCAACATCAAAGAAGATAAACCGATTTCTTATTACTTGATAATCAATATCATAACTTGATCAATCGTTTTTTGTTACTGGAATACTTATCAATTACATCACCTTATTTGCTAACACAGAAATGACAGTCTGTTAACAAATATGATTTACACACAGCTGGCCAGGAACAAATTCATCAGGTACGCAATTCATTTATTTTTTGTGGTAGTAGGCTCCTGCAAGCTGTATCCTGGCATATATTGCCTTAATAAGTCGTTCGTAGATAACCCTTGTCAGTACAGTTAGGCTAGAATCTTTGAAGACAAGATGTTTATAATGTACTCCACATTCGTTTTTTGTTCTTTTTTGGTAAACCTTTTGGGTAGGATAAAAGTTTTCGAAAAGGAAGTGATCTGATTCGAGATCTCGTTTAAAGGTAAAGCGACAATGATTTGAATAAGTACATTCTCGAGTAGAATTGTTTATACATACGTTATTAATCTGTTAAGTTCGATTTCAGCTAGAAATGTCAACTGAGTGAAAATACATAGCTCCAATCATTAATAATAAATTTAATAGATTTTCAGGCATGTTCTTTGTACTTGAAATCACCAAACATCTGTTAATTCGAGCCTCTCTCTCAGAAACTTTACATAAATGTAAACAGAAAATGGAAGCAGTATCTTTGAAAAATTTATTTTCAAAATCAATGGGAATTAGGAGTTATAAAATCTTCGATACTTGTGAAGGCCTGACAACATGCAAAGACAAATGATATGGTTAACGAATTCTGTTACCTTGGTATTGTAAGTAGGTGATTTCTCCCCATAAGCTTTTCCTTTCTTTTTGGAAAACAAGGCTTTGGGAAACCTCCAATGTTTAGCAAATCTATCTTAAAGATATGCTAACGACATATGCCATTAACAAAATTTGAAAAATGCTAATAGTTGTATGTTTTCTAGCTTTCTTTAGATAAAGTGCAAGGTTATTAAAAGACTCAGGTGCCATCATTTTACCATCACTACAAGCCCCGATAAACAAATAAATTTATGTATTAAGATTTTCGTGAAATTAGAAATCGTTCAAAGTGATAGCTTTGCTTAAGAGTGAGAATAAGAGTTATTGACAGTTACAGATTCGTTTCAGTTCTGCCATCCACAGCAGGATAATTGAATAAGCTGCTCATGATTAGTTTTTGAGAGAGAACAATCTCCTTTAGAAAAGCCAGTTTGGATTCAGAAACAAGTCCGCAAACTCAATACTTTTGCATCTTGCAGAAGGTATTTTTAAAAAGCTTGGTATGTTGTGCTGAATACCTAAATTTGGAGAAAGTCTTCGACACAGTGAAAATGTTTTGTTGCTCCCAAAGCTGAAAATGTATGGTGTTTCTACAGGTTAACTTGGAATGGTTGCACTTGCATCTTTGTCCGAGATTGCAGCGAATGTCTGCAGGGAATACCCTTTCTTTGATAAGAATTATTTGTATTGGTGAACCACAGGAATCTGTTTTAGAACCACTTCTTTCCTTGTTTGTATTAGCAATGTGCCACTATCAATTATGAACTCAAATACGATTATGGTCGCTGATGTTATAGCAATTTTCTGAACAAGAAATAACCGGGCTTTAATGAAAGCTTAGATAAACGAAGATTTATTTGCCATCAAGAAATTGTTAAATGGCCATCATTTGACGCTAAACATTTCAAAGTAAAAATATGTTGATTGGAGGAAAGCAGAATTAAACTGTTCCCAAGATATGACGTTGAAAAGTAAAGGTGATGAACTAGCCATAAGTATCTTGGCATCATAATTTGTGAGAGTAAGAGTTGGGAGGGCCTTAGTGCATTACAAACAAAGCACAAAGGATAGGTTTGATTCGAAGGTCTATTCATCTTATCTCCAGAGTACAAGACTTAACATTAGTAAATGCTATTATCTTACCACTCTTTTACTATGGAGATCTTGATCAGGGTGGTAGGCATATACTTGATAAAGTGTCTTTAAATTCTTTGTAGCAATGTGCTAAGCTACTAGAAAATATGAACACATTCGTATCAAGCAGTAAAGCCTTGAGTCTACTTCACTGCAAGATAAAGGTTCCATTGCTGTGCATCTATTTACAAGGCCAAACAAAAGAAGATGAGGTACACTATCAATAGCAAAATAGTTATTGCAAAGTGCTGAGACATTAGTCGTGAGGTTGGTAAGTCCAAAAATTGTGCAAATTGCAATAAAAGAAAGAAACTTCGTGAAATAAACAATTTGATACACATGAAAAGATAGAGTGTAGACCCCTCCTAATTAAGTAATCTTGTGGTATTTTAGAACAGGGTAATCTTGCTCAGTCCTCAAAACATGTTTCAATGGGAACGTCTTTACAGTTAGCTCTACAGCCTTAAAACCTGGTACAAACATCCGAATCTATACGCTTAGAATGACAAGCTATAAACTCCTCCTGAAAAATCCTTTTATTTAAGGTCCATAAAGCTCGGAAATTTTTGTGCTGTTCTTAGGCTGGAGTATTTTTGCCAAGTCCTCAACTACTTTATTATGGTAACTTCCATGACATGCTGTACATAGCGATGGAGCTCGTTAAACCAACACAGCCTGCTGTGCTAAAAGAGATGAAGTCATCCCTACTTCAGACGCGGAAGCACCCGCGTCTCCAAAATCACTGAAAAGGTTTGCTTTCACACTTAAAAACAAGGACAGTGCACGCTGAAAAAATGGTGTTTTTAAAAAATCCGAATATTGCAGATGCTGAAATTTTGCAATTACTATTTTTGTTTGGAGTTTATATGCCTATAAAACACAGGCAGTAGATAATTGTGCATTATACATTTTTAGTATCATAAATATGCTAATGCTTCCTTTCTCTTTAAAAATTATAGCATGTATTGTATGAATAATGTTGAATAATTTTATAGTTGACATTAATGTTACAATTTCCTTACTTTCATATGCATTTTATATTGATTAACTGATGAAATCATATATGCATATAACATTTTTATTTTTTCTGATAATGAATATCAGTGTTTTGGCAAAAAGGGTCTGATTAAGAAGAAAAGTTAGACAAAAAGGGTAAAAACTTTTACACAAAAATTAGAGGAAAAGGGTAACACCGAAGGGATGAAGACAAGGGTGCTTACACTCCATAAAATGAAGTGGGTCCACCAGGAAATATCCCTTGTACTATTTCTTAGGTCAGTGGGCTCCGAGTCCATTGGTGCTTGTATAAAGTGCATGCACTTGAAGAAATAATGAGAAATGTTTGTACTGTAGTATCTTGCTGTCACTTATTCAGCTAGATTTCAATTTCCTATCTCTGCAATAAAACTACAAAGCCATGGCAGGAAAGATCGTTTGTATTGACTTGTTTTGTTTTGCACCCTGTTTTGTAATAGAAATGCTTCCATTCACTGTGTAGTTTTGAAAATTCTTCTATTTTTGTCCAGAGAGTAGACAATTGACCATTGATCATTGTCGATCCCCATAACATGACGCCAGGTAGCACTTGCATCATTTGTCAGCTTTGACCCAAGACGCAACTAAAATTATAATGGACCACTCAAGAATCAAATAGTCGTTTCCAAGTGTGATCATTTACCAAATTAGTATCCATCGATTTGAAAGAAAGAGTTGAAATGTTTTATTCATGCATACTGTACCAATGCTTTTATCTTATATGAAGTGGAGAAAGATTATTATACAGACATACCCATGTATCTATTTTCCAGTTGCCATTTGTAACACGAAATATGTGGATTATATCGACAAGAAGCACTTAGAATTGAAATATGCTTACCCTGCGTGATACGCAGCCCTAAACGAGTGTTGATTCAATGCATCATTTGGTTGTACGGCATCGATTGGTGTTGTCATTTAGTAAAACGGACGTTGATTGGTGGCACATAAGAATTACATGTCTTCCTTGTGCGACTGTTTTACATTTCCACCCCGTAAGCGCATATTTTGAGACAATTTGTACACTCTAGCTTCAGTTACTCTAAATAATATTTTTGACGTTATTAAATGGATTTCAACTAGGATAAAATTAACGATTTGACAAGGATTACAAGTAACCTTATATTCGGGTCCAATTTGAAAATCCCCCAGTAGTTGCAAAATCTTCCAGTTCTCTTTCAAGTGTGATATGTTGAGCTGTTGCCTCACACATTAGAGATAGATGGTGTATAGAGAGATCTGTTTCAAGCCTTTTTCATACAAAATAAACCACTATATATAAAGAACCTACGAGTAGAAAGGCGAAAAAGCACTGTCTATTAAGTGCAAAGGTTCATTTTAGTCAAAACACCCAGTTTGTGCAATTAGAATTAAGGAAACATTCAGGAACTTTTGGAAACTACAATTTATTCAACGGAGATAAAAAAATAAGAAACTTTAGGAACTAGACCTTGAGCTAGGTTCTTTATAAAAAAGGGTGTAGCTTCCCGTTATCATAGTCACTTCTGAGAATTTTGCTGTGAAATGGGGGGTGGGGGGGGGGGGCGTAGAAGCAAAACTCAGCAAGGGACATTCTAACAATTCGCTGTTATGTTCTATTTCTAACTCATAGCTGCTTTGTATACACGATTTATTCCAAACAAATCTTCATTTGCTGTTATAGATCTTTTTTATTTCTCCAGAAAAACCAGCTAACACCAATGTATCGCTTTTGATGGAGTTTGCCCTAACCGAAATCTCCTGCCACGTGTTAGTTTTGAGACAACCTTGTAGGTAATTTTGTGTACCAAATTAAAGTCTTCGTCAAAGAAAACAACACGTCCAATTCCAGAGTTGACATGTAATGTCCCTATCGTGATGACCAATATATTTACTTTAAAACTACATTATAAGACCGCCACTTACTCATTTGTCTACTTTTGTAAGTTTACCAAGTCTTTTGACTGTCAGTTTTAGCGTAAGGAAGTTCCTTGAATACGAGTGTTCAGTACTAGCCATAATTACAACCAGATATGGTCTAACAATTAACACATTTTTAAGTTATGAGTAAGAAGGACTCTTTGATGATTTTCAGCAAACCAGCTTGTGTATTTCATAACATATCACGCATAGACGTAGGACTCTGAGGGATCCTGGACCTCACCTTTTCCAAAAAGTTAAAAAGTGTCCTTTTGAAAGAAAAAAAAAGCCCCCTTTGTAGAAACTGTCGCTTATAAAAGAATTTGGTTTTTTAAAATGCCTTTTAGATTTCCCGATTTTTATTTAAATTGCCCATCAGGCCCACAGCGAGAAAAGGGCACCATGCAATTGTGAAACCCGGAAACTGCAATTCAATGTAAAAGCTGTTAGCAAGTTTGATATTGCGATGCCTCAAGTCCAATCAGGGAATGAGGATTAGGGTCCTAATCCCTTTTCTGTGGTCAAGTGCTTGTTTCACTGTCCTTCATAATTAACATTCTTGAAAGAAATTCCTATAATCGGTTGAATAAACATCGCTTTACTTTTTGGTAATTATGCAATATGATAAATTGATCATTGACGAATTAGGTTGACTTTTGTAACTTGGGTGTTGGCTGATAAATACCTTCAAAGTTCGACAAATAGCCGACAAAGAATAATGTTAGGTGTCAATGTACTAAAAACAAACTTGCAACCGCAAAGGGACAATTTTCAACAAGCGTATGAGCAAGCATGTATCAAAGCAAGCAGCATTGAATTTGTTGGTCAACCATTGGTTCAAAGAAGGCGAAAAGTTCCTTCTCGGCTTCAGGTAAATTCTTCTCAACATCAGTTCAAAAATGCTGAATTGTATCGAACACAGTTTAATGACGCGATAAATATCTGTCTTATAGAACAAGAGCAAAGGTTTGATGAAGGATCATATGCTCCATTACAGAACACTGAAGGTATTTCATAAAATGCTGCAAATGGCAAAGACTTTAGGTGAAGATAATGTTAGAAAAACATATGAAAATAAAATCGACTTTCATTTGTTGGATGCCTTGTTGAAACTTTTGCCTGGTGTAATCTGCAGTTGCAGGCCAGAAATCAAGAAGGTGAGACTGATGGACACAATCGCAAGGACCTTTCAAGATCATACGATCGCTCATCAACTTCTTGCAGAAGCTGTAAAATTGCCAAAAATGTACTTTCTAGCTCCTTCTGGTACTGCTGAAAGATCATTTTCAACACAAAGGAGAATAAAAAATACTTAAGAAATAGCACGAGAACAGATATAACAAACTCCTGATATTAAGCACGCATAAGTCTAAAGTAGATGACCTTCGTCCCATTGCAAGAGAATTTTCAAGTCTCACAGACACCAGGAAGCGAATTTTGTGTGAAAAATAAAACAAAAATCATCTCTTTAAAAAAAAGTCTTAAAAATCTTGAGTACTCAAATTTGCTGCTCTGGCTATGCTGCAAATTAATTTTTCGTAGCTCGTCAAAGCTTTCCTGCCCCCCCTCCCCCCGCATTTCTGATATGCTTCATAGGTCTATGGTATCTAGGTTTACATCAGTATAAGTATCCTTTAAGGAGTTCCCTAATTTATCGTGTTACTCTAGCACGATTACCTCAGTCTAAAATTAGCACAAGATCCTAATTTTCAGCAGGGGTCCATATCCTATTGTCGTTAAGTTCATCAAATTATGCACTTCAACAAAGTTTCATGCTTTCGTCACGATTTGCACAGTTATTGTCTAATATGCTGCTTATAAAACCCACTCTTGTTATTTTATATCGGCCCTCAATAATCAAGTGAAAGAATGTTACATAACTTGTCTTCGGCCATAAACTTAACAACGAAGGGTTACGTCGGTTAAATGGACAATAGAACATGTGACTAGATATATTGTAGTTTAGGTAATAAGATGCTGCAAATATAAGCATCATTAATTCGTCATGAGTTTTCATATTGATAACACTTTCATCTCTAACAGCGTCATAAAGGCATTAATACTAAAATGTGAATTTGATACATTTTTTCATTAAATTCTCTGATGTTTTTTGATCCAAAAATAAGAATTGTAATGGACTCTTAGTATTGCTAGCTTCAGTAACTCTTGTAATTTTCAGCTAAGACGCAAACTTTCTCATATTCCATATCCAGCTTTCAATAACGGCCATCATAAGAGAAACATGATGCTCCCTAGGCCAAGTTCTCTTGCAGCGAACCCTTAGCTGATTAGTGTACCGTTACTCCTAACCAGTACCAACCGGTCAGTATGTTGTCGCTGCTGTTTGATGTTTTGATCATCACTGCCTGCTTACCTACGTCACTTCAGGGAAGCATTAGCGAGCTCAGTGTTCAGTTAGTGCCACTGTTATTCATTAGCTTGGCGCCTATCATGTTATCAATTAGTTTCATTTAAGTAACCAATTCTGCTTTCATAGGTAGATCTAGAATCCGCCGAGAAGCAAAAATGACCAAAATGTTTACAAGACGTGATAGGAGGATTATTTATTTGCAAATTAATTTGATTCGGGAAGAAGCAAAGTCCAACTAAATGCCAATCAAAAACAGTTTACCATGGCAATGAAAAATACGTTACAAAACAAAGGCACTGGAGTGCTAAAAATGTATATCGAAGACTTAACCAAGGGTGATTACATATTGTCTTTTTTTGTTGTATCTTTAGCCTTATTTTTATTACTTTTAAATGCACCAAAAAAGGAACTCGATTATCGAGTCATTATATAACCTATAGCTTGAATGGACGTCCTTGTGGAGTCGACGTGAAGTGCTGATCCCACAGATGTTTTTATAGGCTTTCCCCAAAGAGCGCCACTGGCACCAAAACCAAGAAAAGAATCAGGGTTTCTACAGCCATTATACTGATCATCAGTTGTTAAACCAATTCTTACTAGTATCCCACTATTTTCTTGAATATTAAATCCCTCTTTGAAACAGTAATTTTGGAGCGATTCCCCTTCCAGGAGGCTTGTCCATGCGGACTTTCCTTTCCTTGTCGCGTGATATGTACTTTCGTTGAAAATAGACAGAAGTGATGAAGCGACTATATCAATCTCTATCCAAGCCATTTTTGTTCCTTGCTTCATTCCAAGGCATATTTTTTTGACTTCAAGCATTGAATATGAGGGATACTTTGCTTCAGTTGTAAAAGGCTCACTTAATCCAATTTCATGATTGTAAGTATCGATGTTGTTCCACAGTGAAGAGGAAAAAGCAAAAGTTGTCTGTGAAGTGATAAAACAGAAATGTTAGCGCTGCACTAGATGCTTTCTGTACGAAATAACATATTATCATATAGCATATCATACAAACATAATATATTATAACAACATACATAACGGTCATCGCTGTACTGGAAGCTTGCTCTTGCTAAGCATTTGCTAGGATTATTAAGTAAGGAACTCCCTAATAATTGTTACAGTCCTGGTGATCACTCTTATTCTTATAAAGAATCATCCTGTTTATGTCATTTTGTTTGCTTGGAATGTGCCCATTTTCCCCAAATAGA
This sequence comes from Chironex yamaguchii, assembly GCA_024741275.1. Classification (NCBI taxonomy): domain Eukaryota; kingdom Metazoa; phylum Cnidaria; class Cubozoa; order Chirodropida; family Chirodropidae; genus Chironex; species Chironex yamaguchii. The sequence goes on from JANTCA010019240.1 coordinate 20,020, forward strand.
AAAGACTATCACGGCAATCAACGTGTGCCATTACACTTCTATCACTCAAGTGGAATATCATTAAAGGCTACTGATTTGTTGTTTTGCATCAATACTATAGTATGCACCTTCTGCTCTACTGTGAGTCTTTTAGAGAAATACATGGAGGATATCCGGCTGTGATACTGGTTCCTCACTAATAGCCAAGATTGCTTCTACCGCGGAGCCATACAGGGAGCTTTACGGTTCAATCCAACGATTGAGTTTCCCTCGAAGCTCTGTTATAACTGTGCCAGCAATCCTGCAGATCTCTTAACAGGTAGACCTACGGCTTCGTTGATGCCACTATGCGTATCTTTTATGTCGGCAGCATTTGCGCACCTCGTCACTCGTCTGGTTAGCTCTCTCCAGTACTGTTGTGATCCTTTACACATCAGGTGGCTTGTGGTAAGCCATCGGTGGCTCGAATCTATCTTGCAAATCCTCAAGGCGAGGAGCACCATTCGTAGCCAGAGCAAGAAGGACAATTAATGTATTTGCGGAAACTGTCGAGATGATTCTTGATGCAAAGCTTGAAGACTTTGAAGTTGCAATAGTGGCTTAAATCTTGAGCTTTGACAAGATACTATCTGGTTGGTCGTGTTCTGAATGTGTGTCTATCCCGGTCACCTTCTGCCTAAAGGCTAGGTAGCTAGGGTAATGGGGTGGCAGAATAGATCTTCCTTGTGAGTCTTACAGAGGAATGGAAAAGCGCATGGTCGGTGCCACAATTTTGAGAGTGCATGCTGAGAAAGGTGATGAGTTGGCGTCTGCTAACACATGCCCTGAAGTCACTCAAAAAGAGTGGATCTTGCTTAGCAGAATCATACCGGATGTCTTCATGAAGATGAAGACAAAAGCTATCCCTTTCGTCAAGGATTGCGTAAGGTATTGGGACATAAGCGGGGACGATGACGAGGAAGCTGGTGGGTTTCAAATACCTCTACCTGTAACTGAAGCTACTGACACAGGGTGCGGGGTAATCAAAGTACACTTGTCCAGAACAAAGGTCTCCCACTGGACTAACATTTCACTAGAGTAATGATTTGCAGATGGCGCAAAGAATGCGACCCTTAGTAGCACGGAATACCCTGCAGTGATATGCAAATAGATTGTCCTTGGTGACAGCTGACAGAGTTGCCAAGTTTGAAGTAAAAGACTGACATGAAAAATATTTCCTTAACTTTAAGACTGCTTTCAGACACCCAGAGACCCACGAGGAGTCTATTTTACCCAGAATTGGAGGTTCCGTTCTTGGGCACAAGAGCGTATCCACTCAGTAGTTGGTCATGCTTTCCTACACGTCTTGGTGATCAAGCCGTCTCCGAGCCCTCTTAAGCTTGCCTGGCTTATTATTGCATCCAGTTACTCGGCTGTACAACGAGGGCATTTGTAATAGGGCTTGTTGTGAAGAGGCTATATAATGGCAGTGGAAACATACGTACTCGGCAGTTCTCTTTTGCCATTGCTGCAAACAGCGATGCTAGTCAGCGATGAAGACTGAAAGCAAGATATTATTTGCTCACACGCTTCTCCAACTCGCAAGAGGCATCACACAGCCATTTAATGACACTATAAACAAATTGCTTTGCATTTGTGCTGTTTAAACAACATATAATGGCAGGAACTGCTCTCCAACACACGCTGGATTGGTAAAACACCATCCAAGAATAGCCTTCCCTTGTTCGGGCTTGTCCATCAGATGTCTGATGAACATCTCGATAAGGCTATCTTCCATGGAGAACTGACTGTTGGTGGTCTTGTGGCATTGAAACTGACTAATGCAACGATATCAAATCAACAGACGTTGGATACAGACATTGTTGAAGTGATGTCCTTTGCTAAGAACCAGGACTCAGAGAATCAATGTCAGCATGTTAAATGAAGGCTAGATGAAAATTCTCAAAACACAGCCTTGTTTTCTTTTCAAGAATGTTTTTGGAAAAATGTGCTCGGCGTGACATTCCCTTATCCCCTTTCCTTCAGAAAAGAAGATAAAGCAATAGTCAGGTGTATTGCAACCAACACTAAAGATGGAAAGTGCAGATGCGGTGTTTGATACGTATAGCTTATCTCCTCCAGAATTCAAAAAGAAACCAATTGTCCTAACTGCAGAAATACAGCTATTCTTTACAATGATCACAACAAAAAAATCTAATTTCTTTTCCAGAGGCAACCAAACTCATGAGTACTATCACGTTTCGTCTACAGCACTCAATGCATACAGGATTCTGCTCACTGTTCCAGTTTCTTTTGCTTATTGGATAAAAAGACTTTTAACAAACTCAAAATTGTCACGAGCTGCCTTGGCTTTACAATGAAGGACAAGGGAATTAATGACACTATATCTTCTGCATGCCAGAAGCATTGAAGGATACAGTAAACAGAAAAAAAAAGTTCATAGTGAATGGCCTCAGAGTAAACTGCACCTATTAAAGTTTTAACGAGTCGCTGTTTACTTTCCAAGACATCATACATGCAATGCCATATTTAAAACTAAAAAGTAGTAAGTGATGTTGCATTTGGACAAAGAACTTAATAAAGTGTAATCAATATACGAGGAATTGTTCTTTCACAGAAAAATTGCTACTTTAAGGAGTTTTGGCTGTTAACCTAGATTAGATAGCATACCTTACCACTTACATGCTTTTGACTACAGGCTTTTGAGAAGTTGTAGCATCTAGTATGCTTGCTAAGAACTAATTCCAAACATTTATCATGTTTTTCACTTTGGCCAACCAATGTTAGCTTTGAGGAGGTTTGGGAAGTAGAACACTGCCAAATGTCAACAGGAATCCTGTCTTCATCATTGTACACTGTTCGTAATATTTTTCCTCCTCTATATTCCGTTAATACGTTGTGAATGAAACAAATCTGTATTCGGTTTGAAAAAATCATCTTAAATTTGCCTGCCTCAAACATTATTTTTTGATAATGAAACTGTACAGATCATGGCGAGCAGATGTGTTACTGTGCTTATGAGCAAATTGGTAGATAATGTTAGGTACCTAAAGGGACAAATATGTGTGACGTGTTGAGTAAAGTATATGCTTTACTCTCGTTTGATATATATGCATATAAGATGGATTGAATCAGCCGAGCTTTTAGAAATTTTGTCCTACGTATTTGTTTAGTATTAAGTAGTGTTTAGTATTATTATTTATAAACTACCGGGCTATATTAAGGTTACCAAGGATTACAACTTGATTTCAAAAAGCTCAGTTAGTTGTCTTTACCTCTCTACCATCCATTGTCATTGCTAGTGTCCATCCACCATCACTGCAGCCAATGATAGTTGATAATTTACAATAATGTTTACCAATATTTTGCAGTCTGTAGATTCCATCAGTTCTTTTACCATTCCTATATGCGTCTGAGCATGATTTGTATTCCGTATCTAAAAGATAAAGTTGATGGTAATGCTGTATATGTTATATAAATTGCACGCATATGGACTTAGCCAAGAATCCTTGTGTCTCATGTCTACCTATTTATCAGATAGAAGGAAAAGGGTAAAGTGGAAAATGAGTAGAGAAAATGGAAATATGTAACTGCTGGAGTGTACGCACTTTATTCTTTAGTGTAAATATCAACAACATTTCTCACTTTGTAAAGTACAGTAGAATTGTAACTATGCTCAAGCCGCCTGTGTATGTGAGTTTGCTCTGATGTTTTAATTAATAGACAGGAAACTGATACTACAGCTACTTCAACTAAGATATCAGACACACAATAATCAATTCTTTTATTTTAGCTACTGTCATCTAGTCTGGATAGTTCACGATTGATTATGACATAGATTTTATCACATTGCTTGCAAAGACTGATTCTATAATCAAACATCAATACATCTTCCAGCTGCTCACGTTAGAAATCTACAAAATATAACATGATTCTAAACCTTCCTCCCTGGCTGACGTCTTCAGGGAGAAAGTTGGAATTACTCTCTGAAAGGCAAAAAATGCCATGACTATCAGATGCGGCATGGAGAATTAAGATACACAACTCATGTGTAATGGACATCACTCTCAAGGGTCATTGAAGACTGCGGTATACTAGTTTAATTTAGAAAAAAGGTTTATTATTGGAATGGTGAGCGACCATGGTATGGTGGATAAGACGAATATCCTACAAGCTAGTGGCTGCGAGTTAAATCCGCGCCATCACTAATAAAATGCCTTGGTCAGAGAAAGTAACGCGAGTCCAGGGTTTAACTAGAAAGTGATCTCTTTCTAGAAGTGGGCGCTCCTTACCTTTTGTTAAGGACACACAAATACAACACGTCGCAGGCTGGATTGATATTACTTGATAATTCACTATAAAGATAAAAATGA
>JANTCA010019251.1:3357-24370 GCA_024741275.1 Chironex yamaguchii
AACAAGCTTAAAATGTTTACAGAACACATTGCCGTTTTTCTAGGATTAAAAATATTCTAAGGAAGCACTAAAAATCGAAGGATGCGGCAGAGGGTTCATTGCAAGAGTATTTGCATGTCCTTATTAGAGCGATGAGCATCTGAATTGAAGCAGTTCCGAGTTTGGTAAGCGGCAGATACTTATTTATGGAGAGAGTTAATTTATTGAAAACAGACATTCATTTGCATCTATTTTAATGACTTTGTTTCTATCTTGTATTCGTCCCAATTGTTATAGAAATGATTATATTGTGCCATTTTGACCTTTTTGTTGGAATATTGTCCTGTTTCTCTATTACCTTTCTTGTCCTTTGTTTTAACTCTGCTGCTTTTATTGATCTAAAATTTTGAAGCATGAATTTTTCATTTACCCTTAAAATTTCCTTTTGGGGGGAGAATTTTAGCTGTACCTGATTTTGAGAAAGCAAGATAGCTATCTTATGACCGACGAAACCCTCTCGTTGATTCACAAAGACCTTAGTAGTGGCGTAACCTGCCAATGATGCTTTGAGTAATACCTTTCGAGATAATGGGAAGGACAGAATATTATCGACTACCCTTCTCTTTCCGTCGTCATCCCATTTGAACTAATTTTTCACAAATTTGATCTGTGTATTACAAAAGTCCAAAACACAAGTCGGCAAGCATTTTCATTTTCCTCAAAGATTCCATTGAAATAAAGAACATTTCTTCTCCTACTTAAGCTGATGGCTTTCACAAAAACAGGCCAGAGGAATACCGACAGTGCACAACCATCATCTTTAAAATTGCTTTGATTATTCTGAATGCATACTTTGATTTTAGAAGAGGAACGTGCAGAGATTTGATAAATGATAATTCACAGTTAATGAATTCATGTACCTTGTAACAACGGCTTAATGCAGCTAAAAATCTTTTGAACTGCCAAAAAGTGAGAAGCTCTCATGTTTACTCATGCATAATTATTTATACTTAAAGATGCCTAATTCCACCATTAATGCCTGGTTATATATTGGATTTTTTATTCATTCTTATTGGCAAGAAGTTATGTCTAAATGGTTGATATAGAATGTCAATGATAAAACTTTTGACAGAAAACTCCTTTGATTCAATATAAGATGACTAGCTTGTTTTCCGAAAAGTCTATTTGGATGTCAGATAACTCTATCATTTTACATTGGATTGTACCACTTTTTCGTAGCCTACTCATTACTGAGCGTAACTGACTCCCATGCTAGGGTTAGGGAATTTTCTAGGAAGTTGGCTCATTATGAGAGTGGGCTCCCGTAACCTCTTGTGTTGGTTTGTTGGTTACCTTGCAAGTATCTCACAAATTATGTTAAGTATCGCTCTGAACTTTTTGCCATCATTTGATAGCCTGACAGGCTCCAGTTGGGATTTTTTTTGGTGGTGATCTGGATGAAATCCAGGACTCTGGATCATTTTGAGATTTTCAACGAGAACTGGACTATAAGCTAACTTTGAGATGGTACGTGTACTCTGCTCTGTCATTGTTCACTGACAGTCTTTATAAATTCTGAAAATTGAACTAATTCAGAAGGAGAGCAGCCTTCAAAGTCATTAAGGTATTCTTCCATTAACTTATTAGCTGCCTTTCTGATGCTATAATGGCTGAGCTCAGTTTAGTTGGAAAGAAAACCAAACTTGTCCTGAATGATTTTGTATTCTTCTATATGATGCTGGAGAGTAGAGGATAATTTGTCAATAACTACTAGAGATATATCGACTTTAAAATGCGCTCTAGATGTAAGTACTGCTTCGACTGATAAAACTGACATTTTTTCTTTTGTGGCTATTTAAAAGATGTTTTCTACTCTTTGACTGCAAATTTGAGCATACGTCATGCCAGTCAAATTCAGACTGTTGGCTTCTGACAAATCTAAGGAGAGATTCCCAAAGTTGAACTGCCGACTTTAAAGACGCTCATTTGAAGGGACAAAATGGTCGTTTAAAATCTTTCTAAAATTGTGTCCCAGAACTCAAGTGAGATGGTGACTTCCACTACTTTGATTTTCTTTATAAATCCTTCTGGTGTTTTGTGGCTGATTTTATCAGTTGCTAATTCTTTTAGTTCTGAGATATTTTCCTGATATTTGTTACTAACAGCCTTTACAGCATCATGGCGGGCTTGCAACCTGGTGTCAGACAAGGCTTTGTTAACACACAGCTGTATCACCGTGGAACTGAAGTCAGGCTAGGCGTATTTTGTGACCATTGCACACGTTTTTTATAACTCTACTTGATTGTAGATATCGTAAAATAGTAGAAAGATTTAGATTTCTCTTTAAATGATTTATTTTTTCATGTATACCACTAAGTTATTTGATACAGAATGTCAGAATTACAAAAACGAGAAGCATTCACCAAGGTATTCCGAATATAATATGAGGAATTTAAATGTGCAGATCGGCGACTTTTTATTGCAAAAGATTGATTTTCTTCAAAATTTTGTGTAGATTATATTTTATATGCTTTTATTTTTCTTTAAATAGTCACATTTTTCATCCTCGCGCATGAATTCCAACTGTGGGCAAGTAAGGGCGGCTGCGTAGCTCATACAGCAATCATGAGCCGCACAAAGTTGCTACAGTGGCCACGCAAAAATCTTCTCACGCTCCTTCCTAAACACGTTTATTTTAAGATGCAAGTCAAGAATCAATAGTTGAATGATTCAGAATTTACGGGACTCATGGTGTGGAAGTGTTACGCAAGACCTATCATTGTGCAATAACGGCTGTCAAATTGACGGACTTGAGTTCGGCGAAAATAAGAGTGTAAAAGCTGTGAACAGGTAAATCCTTGAAGTGTTTTAGATGTAACTGCCAAAGATGTTTTGATGCAGCAAGCTGGGCATAAAGGCTTTGCAGAAGATCAAAAACCTGACTGCAGCAGACAATACCTTTTGGCCCATAATTTCATTCACCTCTTCACAGATAGTTGAAGACAGATAAGATAAGTGTCCTAGTTGACATGTTTACGAATATGTTCGGCAAGAAATGTGTCATACTCGCTCAGTAGTTCAACTATTCGTGGTAATTGCTATTGCTTGATGACCCTATCCATTCATCCTTGTCAAGGCCACAAACACTAAGCACTTTTACAAAACTGACTATTTTCCTTCCTTGCTTGCTTCCAATATTGGGCTTTACTTACCCTGAGGTTTCTTAGTACACACAACAAACTGAGTAGTGCTTAAACTACTTGGCAAGTCAAACAAAGAATGGTCCTTTAATCTAGTATGGAAAGTCGATTTCGACACTGCAGTCCAATGTTGACCGTGCTGTGCTTGAATGTTGTGCTTGCCTAGGCGAGATCTGCGTAAACAATGAATTCCTTTGTTTAAACAAATTGCGTTTATATGAGCAGCGGGCCAGCCCGGTCAACCGAGATCAGTGAATAAGGTGGGGTCCGAGCAAGAACGTCCTCGTCGTGGACCCTGGGATATGCTTCATCAGTGTTGTAAAACGCTTCGTTGAATTAGGCTGATATTGCAAACACCATAGAGCAATGGGGTCGTCAACCAGTGATGCAGAAGCACCAATTAGAGCGACCATGGTCGGCGAAGGGCCTTTTTCAAGGCCAGCACTATCTGTGGTATCCAGGAATGCTGAAGGATTATCTCGTACTATACAAACCCACATCGTCTGACTTTGGACATCATCGAACTGACAGACCGTGGGAGACGGCTGATCGAGGCGTTAAAAGAACGACTATAACTGCTCAATGGACATGAAGAAGAAGAAGTGAATAAGGTAGGCGAATCCCGGCGAAGCGAGATCATATTAACAGTCCAAGACGGCCTGGTCCGGTTAACCGAGATGAAAATACCTATTTCGCGCAAGCGCGAGGTGACTGTTTATGCCCCAACTTGAATGGATGCGAGGCCAACCCACTTGGCCGGGATGACCTGGAACTATATAAACACAACCAAAATTTGTCTTGTCTGGGCGAGCAATCCCGGTCAGGTGGGTTGGCTCGCCTCATATAATCAGGCCCTGAGAAAAAGCGTCCCCGAAGCGCAGTTGTCAGAGCATCTTCCCCAAAAGCAGAAGATCGTGGGTTCAGCTACCGCCCTGGACGCACGATTTGCTTCTCAGAAACACAGCGATGTTGATACAATTCATGAGGTTACAACTCAAGGGCCACAAAACTACCATATTGGTGACCCAAGTTAAGAACGTGCAGTAACATCATATTCGACAACATCCACAATTTCCCCTAGCAGAATTGGAAAAAGGGAAATTTCAACTCAATCAACACTACCCGACGTACAACTCATTATGTAAGCCACGACACACACTCACAACAGCCGATCTCAACGTCGCAACTCATTATGCTCGGCCATGACTCAGCACTTCATACAGCAGTCTCAATGCCACTATTCATAACATTGGGTCATGAGTCAGCACGCTCTACTCTCTGGCACTAACACAGCCAACTCACACGTATGTCAGCAAACATCGAGTCTTATTACTTCACCTCTAGGGGGAGAGCTGTGTGATGCAATTACCAAGTCATGTCTGCTTAAATTCACCTCTGCGAAGCAAGGTGCTTCCCATCAGCTCAGTTGTCAGAGCATCTGCCCAGAAAGCCTAAGGTCGCGTGTTCAGCCCCTGCCTTAGACGTTCGATTTGTTTCTCACAAATGCAACAATTTCAGTACAATTCATACGGTCATAACGTAAGGGTAATGAAACAGTTACAGGCTTACCTAATCTTAAGTGCTTCTTTTCTGGACCATATCAAACATAGCAGGACTGACTCAGACGGCCAGACCTAGACGGCCAACTTATTGAAGTCAATAATTTCAGTGTCTAGCCTGTAGTATGTACGCAGATTGCGCCACAAAATGCGTTGCATTCTATACTGAAGCAAGGGAAACAACATGAGTAATGACTTAGGCAATAACTAGATTGGTACTAGTAAGTAAAATGTCTAATTACACCCCACCCCCTCCAGTGCACTGACTTGACAGTCATTTTCTCCCTTTCCCGTTACCGCAGTTGCATTTGCTGTGTCTAAAAATTAAACATTTCAATACAAATATTGTTGCATACAAATTTTAGGGGCCTATAAATGTCGCTGGGCCCTGCCTACAGCCCAGCCAGCCCCGTTAATCCACCACAGGACTCCATTCCACATGTTTTCAAAGATTCTTCTCTAAATCTTTGGCTCCCAGCTCTTCCATTTGTCATATGTTTGGGCAAGAGTGTCTTGAACTTGGCCAGGCCTGTCCATCAACATATAAACAAAACTCTGTGCACTTTCCAAATTATGCATTGTTACTAAAGTTTTCACAGTCCAGGAGAGCTTGTTGTAAAATTTCTGTATCCTGTGTATATTATTGACTTTTGTAATCCGTGTAAGCTCACAATCTCCTTTATTAGGGAATGATGTACTTTAATCTGCTTGCCATACATCGGAGAAGCAATCCTTTTTGCTTCAGCATCTCCTTTAATGGTGGGAGGGAGTCCCAGTGTGTCCTGTCGTGGTCGTCCCATGACAAGCTCACAAAGGTACTAAGGAGTGCTGCTCTCAGATATACTGACAAAAAGAAGGTATATCGAGATTAGAAGCAAGTGTATACTTAATATAAAAAATCAATGTCGTCTCAATTATTATAATCATTAGACCGTGCTTTCCACTTGGTATTCCATTATTTGCACATGTATTGCACAAACATAATAACTTTCTGGATAGCAGTTGAAGACACGTGTGTTTTATTAATTCCATTCTTCTTCTCTTTCACCCTTTATACTTCAGCACTTCACTAAATCTATTTTCCTCTTGCTTTATTCTTTATGTCAAAGTAGCTTATTCCATTAAATTCGTTCGGTAAATTTGTTTGATTCTTTATTGTGAAGAAGTTCAGCAGAAGTATAAACTGGCAGGCAAAAATGAAATGACTGGCTGCACACTTTAATGAAAGTTATGGTCAGTGGTCTCAGTCTCAAATACAAGCCGGCCCTCAGTTCACTGGGCTATGATATTGGATAGTCCTAAGAATACCGAAGACTATCGCTGCCAAAGAACGCACCTGATTACCAAAATAGTTCAATGAGACATTTGTTGACATTCCTTGGAGGAACTATATTTAAGTTGTTACATGGTTTTTAAGGAAAGCCTAAGAGCACGCAGTTTAAGACCCTCTAAAGAAAATAACTAAAGAAAACTAACTACACTTAGCAGAATGCCGAGGATTTACGACTGTTCGGAGATGATAGCCTCACCTTGACGCAGAATACAATGTGATCAGTAGGAGGACCTCAGTTTAAGTCATGTACATTAGTACAAGCACTATCTCACCGTAGCAGACTGATTACAGACATATTAGCAATATAGGTAGCTGATGTAAACATTGCCAGCTTCTGTTATTGACACTATCTGTGTTACTTTTAACCCACAGCTTCCTAGATATGATAAGAATTTAATCATGGTGTGAGAACCTGCTGTATCGACTATACTGTATTTAGAGTGCTGTTATTCATTGTTGTGTACTAAACATCTATTATCCCTTATCTCTATCAATTGTCACTTTGTCAACATCGTCTTTAAACAGTATTGAAATCTTAAGCGTTGCTGGGTACCATGAATAAGAAACATATCCATTTTCCTTTGTTTTGACTGTTTACAATATCTGTATGTATGGAAGAAAAGTGAAATATAGCATATTTAGTGGCTACATAATAGCTATGTAGTTTCCTTCCAATGGTGAGTCGACAGTTAATAAGTATATTTGCAGCACGTAACGTAAACTTTCTTACCAACAGCCGATATCAATTTCCATTCAAATTGTGATAAATGACTACAAGTAGACTAGTTATAACAATAAAAGTCAGACTGATAATTTTCAGGGAGAGAAAAATGAATTTAACTATTAAAATTCCCTACTAAAAATAAATGATATCTTCAGGGAAATTAATAGATACGACATTATTACAGAACTATAGGATAGTATTTTTGTACAACAAATCACAAAAAGAAGGAAAAATAGTGAAATGGCGTAAAAACTAACAAGTAATTAACAAGGCGGTAAACGTTGAATGGCCCAATGGAACAAAGGAAACTGACAAGGCAATCAATGTGTAGTATTTTGGTTATTGTTTAGTATAGGTTTGCGTTAGCTATGAACAAGTTTTCATGAGTATTTTGATGTTTAACAACTTCCTAAAGGTAAAGAAAAAACTAAAAAGTCCGGAAATTGTTTTGGTAGGTCCTTAACATTTAAAGGAGCTTTGAGGAATTTCAATCTAGAGATTCGTGGAAGTTTCCTGGCTAAACGAGACTTACTCCCTGGATCCAACTTTCTTTTGTATGGACGGTATTTTTTACGTAACATTTCTTTCCTCTCTAAATTGACAAAGATATACAAAAAGTATTAACAGGTCCACAATAATTAACCAAAAGAGCATTTTCGTTTCAACGATTTTACAGTCAATTTACGGAAAGACGAGCATCGTTCTTTTCAACTTTGAGTAAAAGTTATTTGTATCTTTTGATTTCCAGTTGAAAGTTTTGTACGGTCAGCCAGATTATTCTGTCAAAGAATTACACAAAAAATTTCCAGATTCACTTAATATTCATTTAAGTCACATTCATCCATGTTAAAATTAGTAGCGTATTGTATTATTGCACCAAACATTTATTTCAACTAAAGGAAAATTTAAAACCTAAGTTGTTATCATCAAAACGTTAGACAATTCTGAACAGTAAAATGTCCAACAAAGTAATTGCCACGATTTTCAAACGTATGGTCGAAATTCGTCTTACTGTTGATGGATGATTACATTAAATCTTTGGCTTGATGTTGCTTAGTTCATCAGCTTACATCCTCAACTGGTCGTTAAAGTGGAATGTACGCTCTCTTGGAGTTATTTTTTAGTGCAACGTTCATAGCATTACTTCATGTAATGCGCTCAGTGACAGAAAAAGGTTTGATGGTAATAATGATAAAAAAAGATCTGCGGCATGAAAATAGCAATTATTTTGTTATTTGGTTTCATCGTGAAGAGGTCGTTGATAAGAATATTTCTAAAACTTTTTAGGTCCTCGCATTATCTGTCATAGAACTGAGATAGATATGGAGGCCCAATAGACAAAGTGATTTGTTTCCTCGGCATAACTTTGAGAGATTGAGTTAAAATTAAGCCATTTCATATGCTACCGTTTCGACACAAATAAATGTACTGGTGGACCTTCTAGAGATCATGTTATACCAAAATTATACCTGCAATTTTTGTAATTTCTGTAAAATGAGTTGCCTATTGACTACATCAAATTGCATCTTCACATTCAATCAATATAAATAAAGTGGAATTTTATGAAGAAAAACAAAATATAATCTATATAGGAATATCCTTGGGGGTAGGAGAGCAGGGGTGTTGTGTTTATTTACGTAAGATGTATAAAATGCAAATACATTGAAGATAAATTTGTTTTAATGCTGCTAATTTGACAAATGTAATTTCTAAGAGTCTGTTATACAGAGTTCACCTATCGCGCTTGAAAGCTATCTTACGCGCTTTATATCAGGTAGAGTTGACTCTACTTGCTTTCTTTGTTAAAAAAGATAGCAGCAAGGATCTTGAAGTGTACTTAAACTATAAGAAAATGAGTAAGTAAAAGCACAATGTCGGTGTGATACGAAAGCAAAAAATGCGTTTGCTTAATCATCGGCTCTCTCTAGCACTTTTTAAGCATAAGAGAGACGATTGACTACATCCCTATAAAATATTCATCTAGATCAAACGGAATAACGCACGTGTCAACCAAAAACAGCTGTTTTTCTGCACATTATGAAATGGTTTACTGTCAGTTTCCTTGGTATTTCCAGTGCCAATCTCAACAACACAGCAGCAAAGGCAGACCCAACCCCAGTTTATGAAAATGACATTAACGTTGTTAGTGAAGTTTGAAAGAAAGCTGATAAAATCCTTGTAGACGTCTGAAAAGTACAGAGATCAACTTAGAGAGATAAAACACAACTAAACTAGAAGCAAGTTTCTGCTAAGCTATAAAGGTCAGGCGGGACTTCCACTTTTCTGAATATCCAAATGAAATGTAATTGGGCTCTCCCATTATAAATTTCTTCAAAAAATGAGGTTTATAAACTAGGTCATTACCCAGTTACAGTTTTTTCCATTGGAATCTCCCCTGGGTCAATTGATAATTGCTTGCCGAACTGCTCAGAAAATCAAAGCAGGGCCAATCCGCCAGCAGTCCCTTCCTGGTCCAACCACGACTCATTTGCCGCAGGTAAATATACCATAGCCAGTCCAGGGCACGATCCACTCTAATAGGCACAGTATAATGTTAAGTTATTCGTAATAGTTGTGATTTCTGAATCCACATGGTAATTCGAGACCAATTTTGGACATGGCCTGAAAGTTTTATCAAAATCCGTTCAAAACTTTTTGACTGATGTTGGTAAAAGGCGCAGATAGACGGACAAACAGATGTAGAAATAAATGCCGTCAAAAACGCCTCCCCTCTTTTAGTGAAGGTAAAAATACACCGGGAAGATTTTTGTGCCCGACAGCTGTCCGAGTATAGAACATTAAAAAAAGTAAAGAACAAAACGGCAAAAATTTGTTTGCAGAAGGTGCTTATGTACGGGATTGACACTTTTTCACAATGGTGTCACGAATCATTGACAAAAAACTGGAATATTCCCTATCAGCTGACGTCATGGTAGTATCATCATGATTCAGCACATTCCGACAAGCTGCCTGCTCAGACGACTATAAGAACATTCTAGGATCATTACGTAACCTTATGTCACAGTGACTAAGCATCCCTAACTAGCCCAATATGGTCACGAAAATTCTAGAATTATGGATAATGCGATCTAATTTTGTGTATTAGAATTGTATATAAGCAGTAGATTCGTTAGCTGATTTGAACAACAGAGCAGTTTAGAGCAAAGGAATATTGTAGTACAGGCACATCTGGAGACGTCATTACACACAAGGGAGGTTACTTCAATATTGGAGGGTTTACATCTATGGATGCAAAGGAAAAAAGGATTCAAAACGGGTTTTCGTCATTTTGCAATAAATATGGAGGACATTTTAAGCAAGTGCGAGAGAGGTATCAAAGTACTTGCATACATGGATAGGAGAACAAATGAAACCATTTCACAGGGATTGGAACGAGAGCTATAGTGCCATGAAAAGGCAAAGGGAGAGAATTTAGACGAACTTCATGACCTGATTTCAGTGTTCATTAAGGAAGCAATAATTTCTCATGGAAGTGATGGAAAAGGAAGAAGTTTAGACAAGATTGAAGAAAGCATATGGCGAGGAAAAACAAAGAGACACCATGAAACAAGAGCTAAGGAAGACATTTCGGCTAGTAGCAGAAGACACTGCCTCAAAGACTGTTTCTGTGAAAGCCAAATTTTCCAAGCTTACAATCAACGTTTGATAGGATATTTGTGGACTGGCTCCAATTTTGCTGACAATTTGAAGCTGAAATCGATAAGTCAACTATTGCACCACTTACTAAGTTTTCGTAAAAAGCTGGGGACTGATTTCTTAGGATTTGACAAACATCTTGAAAAGCTGAGGGATGATATCTAAGAACGTAATGATCGTCGTGAAAAGCTGCGGATGAGTTTCAAAGGATTTGACAATCATCGTGACAAGCTGGGAGCTGATTTCTTAGGATTCGAAGAACTTCATGAAAAGCTGTGGGCTGATTTCTAAGGTTTCGATAATCGTCATGAAAAGCTGGGGGATTATTTCTAATGACTTGATGATGGTCGTGAAAAGCTGGGAGTTGCTTTCTTAGGATTTGATGATCATTCTGAAAACTGAGGGATGACTACTAATGATTTGATGATCACCATGAAAAGATGAGGACTAATTTCTAAAGATTTGACGATCATCGTGAAGAGCTTAGGGATGATATCCAAGGATTTGACGACCATCGTACAAAGATGGGAGCTGTCTCCTTAGGATTTGACGATCATTATCAAAATCCGAGGCCTGATTTCCTAGCAGTTTGACAATTGTCGTGAAAGGATACGGGATGATGTCTAAGGATTTGTGTGATGTCCAAGGGAGCAATCATGTGTACGCCAAATCATGGGTCAGTTACATATCCAATTGTGGTTGTCCATGTTAATGGAGTGAGATTCAGAGATGCATCTGCCACACTCATGGACAGTATTCACAGCAAACCTGTATGTCGTGAACATCACAGAATCGAGATACTGATGCACACAACTAGCAGGAAAGTGGAAATTTACCAGTTGAAAGTAAGCAGTACTGCTCAAAAGTTCCAGATTCCTGTTGAAGTAAGCAAGGTGGAAAGGATATTCTTCTGAAGCTTTCGGATCCTGATTACCCAAAGATGCCGCAAGAGCACAGACATCTGAAAGACGTTTGGTCACAAGATGATGACAAGAAATCGGAGCTACGCATCCACCTCGTCCTAGTGCCTAGAGGATATGCTAAAATACGAATGGGAATCCCACGGAAGATGCGCTTGTTTGGCGAACCAGTTGCTGAACTGAGAAATTTAGGATGGATCATAATGTCTCCTGGGTTTGAGACTGAACCACGAATATATTTGTCACAGTCTTTGGAAGAGGATTACGACCATCTCTGCAGACTGGATGCTCTTAGGTATGAGGATCAGCCACATGGTGACCAGCTGATAGTGTACACAAATTCATAGATGCCAACTTTTAGCTACACAAGTGCGACTCTAATGCTCTTGGTCTTGAACCAACTAACAAAGAAGAGCATGGGTCAAAGCAAATCTATACCAAGCAGCAGCTAAGTGTCAGTGGAAGCAGCATAACTTGGCGACACATCAGCGCCCATGAGAATCTAGCTGATATAGGAAGCCAACGAAATATGCCAGAGAGAATGGGGGAGCTTTTGTGAAATGGGCCAGACTGGTTGGGTGATGACAATAGCTGGCCAGAAGACTACCATACACATCCCAACTAGGGAGTCTGAATCGAAGGCCACACTAGTACGAGATGTGCTGGCAGCTGTGGCTGTTCAAGAAGACAACTTAATTCATCAGCTGCTAAAGAAAATGAGTGGCGTAGAGCTTTATGCATAGCAGCATGGATTCAATGATTTAGCAGCAATTGTAAAAGTGAAGATAGCATTCAAGAGGGACCATTATTAACCAAATGAATTGAAGAAGCTACAACATACTGGATATACAAAACATTGGATCGACACATTCAGACAGAGGAGCTTAAAGATAGCCAAGAACAAGGCGATTTTTGTTTGCCATGGTAGAGTAGCTGGGGATTACGATATATACCTACCAACAGATGCATCCTTTAGTCTGAAGGTTGTTCATGACGCTCATCTGAGAACCTTACATGGAGAGTTGGAGCTACTATTACCAAAGTACGTCATAAATATTTGATTCCACATCTCCATCAATTAACAAAGCAAGTCATCCACTCATGTCATGGGTGCAAATGATTCCATGCTATAGCCTACCCAGCTCCACCAACAGGAGAACTACCACAGCACCGAACCACTGAATCTGGACCTTTCAGAGTTATTGAAATTGACTTCACTGGCTAAATTCCCTACAAGAAGAGTATACAACAAGAAAGGAAGGTATATATATTACTTTATAGCTGTAGCCATATTCGAGTTGTCTATTTTGATCTATTTCATAGAAAATTTCACCAATTCATCACCAACCTGAAGTGGTCAATGGCCAAATGTGGAAGGCCAGACAAAATACATTTGGGTAACTTTTCATTTTTGTTGCTGCATTTAAATGGCTCAGAAAAGTGCTGCAAGAAAAGATTTGCAATTTCCTGGCCCAGCACAACGTTTCGTGGCAGTTCAATCTTAGTTGAGCACCATGGTGGAAACCCAGTTTGAGTGTATTATTAGCCTTGTGAAGTCTGCACAAAGTGATAGGAGGTCAACATTGACATTGTGGCAGCTAGAGTATCAACTGTTAGATGTGGAAAAACTGTGAACAATTGACAACTGTCCAATGTTTAGGAACATCTAGATGTGAAAGTGCTCACTCCAAACATGATGATGCTAGGGAATGACGTCATTGTACCTGGAGATGGTGATCACTACAGCTATGACGAACCAGACCTGAAGAGACATTCACTATACCTCAAGACCTGCAAGGATAAGGTGTGGCAAAAATGGTCAAGGAAATATCTGAAGTCACTACAAAAGCGTCATAACCTCAAGCACAAATCAAAAGACTTGACATTTTAAGTTGGAGATGTAGTCATCATTTATGACAATGAAGAGAAGCCTTCTCATGGGAAAACTGGTATTGGCAATAAGCTGATCAGTGGAAGGGATAGGGTTAATCAAGCAGTAATGTTGCGAGCAGGGAAAAGTTTCTTGGAATGAGCACTTCATCACTTATATCTACTGGAGCTTACATGTGATTGAGAGTGACTGCAAGTGTCCACATTTTTCATAGACCAAATTCCTGGGGATAATGGACGACCAATAAAATCGCGAGATTCGCGACACATGAATCGTTTATAAAAAACTGGAATATTCCCTAGCAGCTTACACAATATTAGTATCATCATGATTTAGCGCATCCCTAAAAGTTGAATGCGCAAACGACTACAAGGATATTCTAGGATCATTACGTAACCTTATGTCACAGTGACTACGCATCACTAACCAACCCAATAAGGACAAGAAAATTTTAAAATTATGGGTAATGCGAACTATTTTTGTGTATTAGAATTGTATAAAAGCAGTAGATTCCTTAGTTGAGTAAACTTTAATCCGATGTAACATCCCAGTGACATGAAAGTGATGCATGTTAATATAGTGATTGTGAATTTATTTGTCGTCGATCAAGTCAGAACGAATGGGTAGAGCAAGTCATTTTATCCACCTAATCCGGCCATATTTAAGGTAGAAACATGTCTCATTTAGCTTTTCAAGCAACAGCTGTCAATTTTCAGGGCTTTTCACGGATGTTTGGCCAAATTCGGCCAGTATTTTGATAATAAGATTTTGCAATTCCTTTTTCACTTACATATCTGCTGCTTTATACTATGACGAGTATCGGATGAAAATATAAAGTCTCATTTAATTTTCTCTATGTTACATTCTGTTTATCGATTCTCATTTCACCAGAGGAAGTTCCAGCAAGCATTATAATATACTAATAAAAAGATTTTGAGGACAGAAAACTATTTACAAAAGTTCTAATACACTATATTGCATTACCTTTGCTATTGTCTTTTACGTCTGTTGCAATAGGGTCTTAAAAGGAAGGCATCGCAGTTTTTGATGCTTGGTAGAATTAGAGGTAGTAGTGCGGATGCATGTTGCATATGTTTTGTTGTTGCCTTATAATTAAGATTTCAACACTCAAGCATGTTGTTAATGAAAACACAGAAATACGAACAGAGATTGTATTTGGTTACTACTTTGAAATGGCCCAATGTCACGGGTTTACACAAACGAGATAAATTTTGTTAGTATTGTAAGGAGCTACTGATCTGAGAATAGAGACAAGAGCAAGCATGTAAGCTTCAAATTTTCTTAATATTCCCTAGGCGCTTGGGCCTAACAGAATGCTTCAAATTAGGATGACAATCGTATAGCTGCACAAGGGGGATTTGGACAGCATTTTACGGTATTTACTAGAGCAGCACAGAAGATGTGTCATGCAATCGGGTAGATTATACTTGGAATGTCCTAAACTAGGAAAACTTTGCCATGAAAAGTTGCTGACTGTTTCGTTTCGAATTCTTTGGCACGGTCTTTATTCCCACTCCAGACTGCAATTCAGATCTTACTTTTCAATGAGCATGTCATGTCCATATATTGGTGTTTCAAATGCAGGAGGTGTGTCGTTTAAAATTCCAGGCTCCACTGTGAGTTTAGAATCAGTAAACAAAGAAAACAAGATGTAGAAGTAAACAAGATAGCCTTGGAAGAGACACAGAAGCAAAGTTATGATTGTGGACGTTATGATCGTCGAACCAGGGCTGAATGACATGGTCTTTCGACCTCTTCTGTTGAGCTGTTTAGCACAGTAGGCAAGGCGTCAGATTTGCAGTAATGAGACCTGAGTTCAACGCTACGGTGGACAGCTTTACTTGTGTATAATGATTGTCTCAAGCAGGCCAAGCTAGAGAGGGGCCAGGTGTCTTTAACTTGAATTGTAATAAATGTCAGAATTCATTTGAAAGAACAAAATTGAGTGCAGTACATCACATACACTTTATCCTACTGTAAGGTAAGTAAATACAAAGTAGACAAGTACCATAACATCCTCGAATGAGTTTTGGGGCTTATCTATTTTTGATATTTTTGGATGGGGACTTATTCAAAGGGGGGATTATGAAATTATCTGAAGCATGCCACTTTAAATTTGTCAAAATTGCTTTCTTTTTATAATAGAAAAAGGCAATTTAAGTATAAAAGTTAGTCGGTAAACTCTACGATTGCTTCGGTGAAATAATTTCTTCCTACTAATTGTAAAATGGCCACGGGAGTACCAGTATGTTTCGATATCATTTACAAAGTGGACTTTACAGCTCCAATACGAGGACATAATATATGTAAGGAAATGTGGTGCCCTAAGTAGGAGAAGAACTGTTGTGCAATAAGTAAGGACGATCGTGAAGAGACCATGCTATATGACCGTAATGCAATTGGAAGTTTTCTGCCAGCACGCCATGAAAAAGGGGAACAATTAGTTGGTCATATTCCGGTTAAAATTTCTCAACTGATAAAATTTTTTCACGATGCTTTAAGCACAAATAGCATGGTTGCTGTAGTTACTGGGAAAAGAAAACGAGAAATTGGTTTAGTTATTCCAGTGAAGTATATTGCATACAAAGAGAAACAAAACCATGCCCAGATATTGGTGACAAAACTGCTAGAAAAACAAAATTATCTGGAAATCGCTGTATATAAGGAAGGCATTTCTGAAAGACCTCGTATATATTTGTCAGTAGTTCCTTTATGAGGATTTAATTTATCATTGCCAAATGCATTAATTTTTGTGGTAACTCGATAAAACGCCAATGGGAACCTCAGATGGCTAAACTCAACATGTTAGCAGTGGGGGCTTATTTCGAGGGGTAACTTATTAAAAACTTGTAGTTCTAGGATGGTGGCTTTTTGGAGGGGGGCAATTCGAGGACTTACGATGTATGTGACTATTGGTTCGGAATAGGGTCCGCATTTCCAGTTTACCGAGGCCTCCTTTAAGCTCTTCAACTTCAATTGGAAGCTCCATTCAGTCTTTATTTTTGGATCAATGTGAACAGACCAACTCTTTGTTGTTATGAGGAGCGGAATGCTCCAAGGTGTTACAAGTACTATTACTAAAAGATATTGTACATCCGTAAGGAAAAACAGAACCCCTAAAGCGCAAGACAGAAAGTTCTTTGGGGTACGTTATTCGTCATCATGCAACTACATTGTTGCCGTTCAAAATACAGCACACTTTCGATATTTCACAGTCCAGTCAACTTATATATATCTAAGTATGTTAGCTTTATAGTTTGTTACGTAATGTGTTTTATTACCATAACCCAGCTGTTAGTGGCCCTTTGTCAAATACGCATGAGATGCCCTGTGAGTTGTGTTTTTATTTAAAAGTAAATTGTTATCCTGATCTCTATCTTGTTGTAGCATTCAAGCAAATCGTAAAGGTCGACGTATCTCGTTGTAGCAAAAATATCTTTGCTTTATTCTAGTGAATCCTTTTTAACAAATGAGCCACTCGATTCTAAGTTCCCGGTGAAGCGAATGAGTCCGAGACAAATGTGCACTACTGCGTATTTGTAAATCGTAATGTTATCTAGTTCAAAGCACTGCCTCCTTAACCATCAAATGTTTTGCGAATAGAAGTCAAGTTATTTTCGGAATTTCAAAATCTGAATTAACATGTGTCTCTGTATCTTCGTCTCCATGCATGGCATAGACTTAAGAAATAGAGCATTTAATAGCTTAAGATCTTCCATTGTTATGAGTAATAATTTTCGTGTCATTTTTCGAAGTGACAAAGTCAGAGTTGGTCTAATAGACACAAGTGCGGTTGATATGTGCATTCTAAGTGGTGATGTTTAGAACAATAGCTACATTTGATAATGCTGCAAGCATACAAACTAGTGTCTGTTGACTTCGTGGTTCAAATTCGTAACCACTAAATCAGACCAATCAAATAATTATGGGAAGGACTTGTAGAGGCATTCTTATGAGTCAAACAAATAGATATATTGTTGATAGTCATAGATGAATATATATATTTTTAGCATACTTGTTATCGAAGGTAGCTAATTCCTATGTCAGGATTAAAAAATTTTACTCAGGGGTGATCCTTCTGAGAGTGGGCTCCTGTTACCCTCTCACCAATTGTATTTTGTTTGTGTTGACTCGGATTCGAACTCGCATCCTCTGGCTTGCAAGATCGTTGTCTCATCCACTATATTACGGCGGATCTTGAATAAAAATAGTACACTGATAATATTGGTTGAATTAAATAGATCAGTGCTCTCAAGGAATACTGAGAGAATTATGAAAAAACGCTGGTGGGTTTTAAGTTGTTTATGTAATACATAGCACCAAATGTTGTTTACTTATTGAACGATTCGGTTCCCTTTTAAATTATAAATTATGGCAGCTAGCCATTATAACGATGAAGCTTATCAACAGATGGAGGACAGTGTTGCTTTCATAGTAAAGGTAACCGGAGTCCTAGGAAATAGACAACATTTTTATATCGTGCGATTGTCACCAGCAAAATGAAACAAACTATATGACACGATAGGTATTTTGCACATACATCAGAAGCTTTTTGTGAACTACTTTTATAATTTTGAGAGAAAACAAAAAGACGCTTTGACGGCGTAAAAGTGAATTCTGATAATATCAGTCATAGCGATGCTCACGATACTTGCTTGTCCTGTCTAACTCAAAAACTTTACCACTTAAGAGGAATTTATGTTCAAAGTTCTATCGATAAAACCCTTGTTACGAAGATGACGAAAACTAATAATATTTACTTTCCATTAATTAGTGAAGGGTAATAAAGCTTACTGACGCGACCAGGATTGGAACTTAATACCTTCTTAGTACCATGGCGGGTACATAGTGTTATCAAACTGAACTATTGGGTATGGACACAATTTCTTGAGTAGTGTAACTTTACGGCTTTGTCAGTTGTAAAGCTGTCAGGACCGGTGGTCATTGCATGTAGCTTAATGGACATAGACGTAGGAATCTACCTAGGACGACTTCCAACCAACCAGTGAATTGAGATGAATATAAAGGTCGTGAGTTCCATTTTCGTTTGAGCTAATCTGCCTTTTCACTTTCCCTAATAATGAAATCAACAGAACTTCGACAGTATGCTCTAATATTCCTTCGTATCCAGGATGTGAAATACTAGTAATGTTAGTCTACTTTTAAGTTAGGGTATACTGATTTAATGCTATTAGATTTCAAATAGAGAGAAAAGTAAGGTGCTTGCGAGATTACTATCTACGATTGGCAAACACTATATAAACATTATTAAGGTTTAGATAACAATGCACTTTCCATGTCTATATTTATTCTTTAACTTTGTACTGAATCAACAATTGTGGCTGCTTTCAAATTCCCCTTTGGATCTCTCAATCTTTTATCATATTATAATTTTGGTCTTTTCGGTTGTGATATCTCTTGTACCTGTTGCGTTGTCATGGACGTCATGATGACCATTTAAATAACCGGATACACTGGTTTTGGTTTCCCGCCAGAATTTCACTTGGTTCCAGATCATTAAAGCCTTGAGCGCGACAATTAAAATTAATCCAAAACAAACTCAACATTTTCCTTTGCAGCATATGGAAGTCTTGACAGACAACGTCCACTTGTACGTTTCGTATCCCTCTACTTATCTTAATTGCAGAGATGGACAGTGTATCAGGTCTTCTGTAGTTCAGATTCAGCTTGTGACTTGAAAGGAGGATGTAAATGTAAATTCTTCAACATGCTGAACGACGGAGGAAAGCGGAAACACGATGCCGGTAAGTTAAAGCTAAGAACTTAAACGTGTGCAGCTAAAGTAGCACACATTTTACTTTTTAGTCTATGTGTACCGTTTATTGTCTCGGAAAGCAATGAAAAAGGGTTTTTGTGTCTTGACTGCAGAGAAATTAAAATCATTATCTTTATCTGCTAGTAGGCAAAAATACGGATTGCGTATCAATACAAGTAGCTTACACTTATCAATCTTATCATAAACTTTGTGTTCAATATAACTCAGGAAGCATATGTTATTACTTGGAAAATGACCATGTAGATAGTTGCTTGCTATAAACTATTTATGAAGTGTTTGCATTGTTGTGAAGGCAATTCAGGATATAAAGTGTTTCCCGATGTTTCCTAAGATAGACAACTTTCAAAGGAAGAAAAGTGTAAACAGCTGCCCAGTCTATTGTGGAGTAAATATCGTCCATTATATCATGCCAAATACTTTTCCATTTTACTGCGTAAATTTTGACCTCAGTTTTTCCGCTCAATTTCAAACTGTTTTTCGGTACATATTTGAATATTGAGGTAGACCAGTGGAGAAACTTGGCGAATAGACGTTGTAGTTGTTTTAGTTGGCGACATCGACTATGCCGGGCAGATTACAGGCATGCCAAAAGTTGATGGAATAATACTTTAACAAGATAAATCAAGTGAGCATTAACCAATTTCAGTAATCCTCAAGTACAAATTATCGTTAAATGGAGCGTCGTCTCCTTCGATGGTCGCTTTGTCTCAAACTATGTCGTATTGACGTGATTTTCCTAAAGTATATTCAATAAAATTATCTTTGTCTGCGTGTTTGTTTTGGAGAAATTAATCGCAGTAGTGACCATGATAGCACAGAAGTTTTTATCATAATTGAAAGAGGTAACCCACATTGCCTTGCATTGAACAAACGGGAAATCGAGTAAAAACGAGACATAACAAACAAAGATTCCCCTCTGTTTGCACATAGCATTGAAGCAAATACAATCATACCACACGTCAAGTTTCTTTCCTCTCAACAAGAGGTGATGCTCATTATTACAAAAGTAAGTACCGTCAACAAGTTGATGCATAGAAGTCAACATGATGTCTATTATTACTGCTTCCTTATCACTTGTTTACATTTTTCTTCATTTAGTAGTAGCATAAGTGGATGATTAAAAAAGGAATCCTGGAATGTCAGGAGAAATATTCTTCCTTTGTGATGAAGGATATATTTGCAATCGCTGAGTCTTAATTCCAGATGTACACAGTGTGCTCAGATAATTGAACAAAGCTGTTTAAATTCTTTATCTGCTCAAAAGCTATTCTTAGCTGTTTTTGATTCACGAGTAATCAGGCCAAGTTTTTGGTTGTCAGGTTAGGAAACCGTCTGGTCATAATCGAAAAATCGAATAAGCCATGCGTTTCAGCGAAACAGTTTGCGATGTGATCTACTCAGCAACATTGTTCATTAACCTCAATGATTATAGCACTGTACACACCAAAATGAAAATACATGCTTCCGTTTAAAAGGTTCTGGACTGAACTTGTGATGCTTAACGTGAAACAAAGCCAATTGCTAAAGTAAAAACCGAAATACGTTTTCACCAGATTATACATTCACCCCCATTCACCTTGCATTCTATCCGAATTGACGAACGCAACGCAATCTTTCTTGCCTCCACACTGGAAGATATCTCTGTTCTTCACAAACTTGGATTTCAGTTTATATTTTCGATTCCTTTCTTCTGTTTACCAAAATTAAGACAAATCTCATTACCTGTATTTTGCAATTAAACTCAACATTTCAGTAATTGGTTTCCACCTTGTGATAACGCTGCGCGGCAATTTATTCTACTCCGAGAGAAACTTTCATTCTTTGAAATGAGACAAACGCTTCGATCAAGTCTAATGCAAATTGTTTAAAATGTAAGTGGCCAGCCAAACGTGAAAACGTTAAAATGCAATCGTTTCTTCTCATTTATCGGGC
>JANTCA010019273.1:0-24356 GCA_024741275.1 Chironex yamaguchii
ATAGTATAGTATAGTATAGTATAGTATAGTATAGTATAGTATAGGATAGCATAGTGTAGGATAGTATATATAGCATAGTATAGTGTAGATTAGATTAGACTATTATAGTATAGGAGACCATACAAAAGTAGGATAGTAAATGATGGTATAGGATAACATAAGGAGTATAACAGTAGACGGCAATATAAATATTCCAGTATATTATTCTGTATATGTCATGTACCATGTTTATTGTTACTTTAGACTGCATCGATTATAAAGGTATTCACCGGCAAATTGGTGATCAATGGTATAAAGACAGCTGTACCTTGTGCCATTGCTCAAAGAATAATGCAACAGAATGCAAGTCGGTCGTAAGACGATGCCCTAAAGCAAGGAAGAACTGCGATGCCATTCCACTGCAAAATCAGTGCTGTAGTGAAATTGAATGTGAATTGTCAGGTAATAGAAAACATTTTTCTAAAGTGCAAAATGATGATGAGAACTCTGATAATTTGTGGATTTGTTTTATGAGGACTGTATACGATTTGTCACATTGCGTTATCTGTAGCGGAGTACATTAAAGGTTTATCTGGAATTATTGAATGTCTTGTAACACCCAAAGACATGAAAATTCTTGAATTCATAGACTCAGAGGAAGCCATTGACATAGGGGCTTTTGCGTGTCGTGAGTCGTAAGCTTTTTCTGGGCTACGTTTCGTTACCAGCCAATAGACTTATCCAGGTCTGTCAAGCCAAGAGTTGAAGATCAGAATTGAATGGCTGGTAATCTTTCGCACTATCCTAGTGAGCTGTTTGGCTCTGTAGAAGAGGCGTCAGATTTGCAGTCGTGAGACCCGAGTTCGATTTTCTGGTCGTCGGTATCAGTTCTGTGAATTGAATCTTTGCTAACTTGAAAGAAGGGATTGCTGACTTGGTAAAGATTCAAGAATCATGAATTCATGTATTCTATCTATCTATCTATCTATCTATCTTCATATATATATATATAAAGTTTTCGCTCATTGAAGTTTGCGGATGCATGTGTACCCAAATCTTTTTGAAAAGGGATAAAGAAAGCTGCGTTTTCAAAAATATCTGGATTTGTGAGGATGGGGCCTAAAATGATAAGACTTGAAGGTTTCCATATCAAACGTTTCGTGATAGCACGTTGGTTTGAGTGTTTGCTTTTGAGTCTGACGATTATTGCAAGTTTGATTCTCTTAAGCTCTCTCTCAACATATCAATTTAATTTTTATTTCAGGTAAAACCGATTGCAATTATGGAAACGACACATTTGCAGATGGTGATTTCTGGTTTGAAGATGAATGCTCATCGTGTTCATGTAGAAATGGTCAGGTCTTTTGCGCTCAGATATCTTGCCCAAGTGTGCCTGTTGGATGCAGAAAAGTGAAAAAGCCTGGCGCATGTTGTCCCGAGGTCATTTGTCACGAAAGTAAGTGTTTTTCCTTGAATACTTGGCTCATACATTAAGGAACAGGATAGTAAGATATAATAAGTAGATCAAAAGTATAGCAATGAGACATAACGCAAGAACTAAAGACACCCATATTTTACTCAATGAGTTCCTTGGTACATCCCCAAACCCTCTCTAACCAGTGTTGTTAGTAAAAAGCTTTATTCATTCATTTCTTTTTCTATAATTTGTCTGATAATTTATTTCTGATACATTATCATCAATATAAAATGTTTTCGAAAGCATAATTAAGATATTTCTCTTCCATATAAACGTGCATATTTGGATATTTTAAAGGACATGCCGAGATCTCTTTTGTCTATCATCATCAACGCCAGCTGTGAAAAATTCATCAAGCCCAATACACGGCGCAACATTCCCCCATCCCTTTCGAGGCAACAGAGATGCGTTTGCCTGCTCATAATGGTTTACACCTTTCTGTTTCCCTGTTTGCTTTGAACGATTGCTGAGCAGCTTTTATCGAGCAGTGTATGATCCAGGAGCGGAATGATGAGGAGGTCGAGGAGTGAACTTCGATTTCGAATTCTTACTTCTTCAAAATGTTATCTACCATCCCCAACCCCGCTTCCGCTGAAGAGCTCAGTTCGCTTGGGCAGTCCTTATATTGGGTTCCATCGCACTGAATTTTCAAGGTCCAATTATCAGGCCACTTCAGGGTCGCCAATTTTAGACTTAAAACAACTCTAACAACCAAGTGAGAGAACGTAGATTTGGCGACTGTGAATTTTGGAAATGTACACTAAAGAAATAAAACCAATGTTGCTAAGTTGATAGTTTGTACGTGTTTGATGTTATCCGTTTAAAAACTGTTTGATCCTCTCATCATTTAATTCACTCTCTGTCGCTCAATTTGAGACAATGACTTGGGCCTAGCAAATGTGTTTTTTGTAACATTTTGTTTAACACCCCTAACATTTCGAGAGAAGTCATTTATCGTTCACATTATTAACGAAAATATAAATAATACGTTCTAACAAGAGTTAGGATAACGGCATCAGAATAAATCGTGTAAAAATTTTAAAAACATACCCTGAACTGGACAATAGATTAGATTAGGCTGATGTGCAGATAAGGTTGTTCGGTGATAAGTCTCTTTCAGCTTCTGCTTATTGGAATTCCCTGGATAAGATGAAAGGAAACATCGATCTTTTTACGACGGTTTCGGAAACAAGGCAATGGAGCATAAGGAGAGTGCAACTGCCGACACTAATGGTCGGGGCCAGATTGTGCGACAAATCGCTAATTCGGCGACTTTTGAATCGAATTGGCGACCAAACATGGCTTGTTGGCGACTTACGATTTCCTGAGCTCCTTTTCTTGAATGCCTGAAAATATTTGGCCAACGGAACAATGGCGGCATGGCAGCCTAAAACAGTGACTCTGAATCAAAGAAAGCAGCAAGGACACAAAGAATGACTAGAATACACAATACAGTTCGATACAAAATGGCATGTGACATCATTGTCACTTTATTTAGTAACAAGAAAAATCGTAGCTATTCAGCTTATATTGCACATCTATGAACGAAAGTAATCATGTTTCATGTCCAATTTGCAAAGGGTAAAGTGGCCTTTCAACGCATTTTACTCTACTCTGATTGGAAAAGAGCACATTTATATATTAATCCATTTTTGTAAGACGTTATAATTCAGCAAATAGATTTTGCTTGACATTTGTTATCCTGCTCACGAAAAGACAGACACACAAACAAGCAAACAGACAAATAATTCTTGACAAAAACATAACTTCTTGGCGGAGGTAACTAGAAGAATAGATAACGAAGATTCGCATTTGCTCAAGAAATTTCTTCAAGAGAAACTCTGGGACACACAAGAAATCAGTCAATAAACATGTTTGGTGCTTTTGAACTATGCATCAAAACCTTTTGAAATAACCTCTTTTTCAATAAAAGACTTGCTTGTATGGGGAAGACTAGAAAGCAAACAAGCTGAACAAAAGCATTGATATTCTCCTCTATGTTTACGTAACCTAGCACCCAGGCTTCTACAAGGCCCAACTTCAGTGGTATTCATATAGTTGCAAGTTATTTAACTTGCATCTTACGTGTTACGTGGGTTATTCAAGTGACGTTGTGTTGGACAACTGCATAAAACAACTTGCTGTGATGATTTTGTCGGTGTATATTTGACTGTTTGTCTCTCTGTCGGTCTGTCTGGTAGCAACATGACTCAAAGCTAAATGAACGAATTTTCAAAAAATTGTAAGGTAAATTTTCAGAATGGGTCTCCGAGCAAGTGATTAGCTTAAGGGGGTAATGTCAATCATTGTTCAAACCCAGGAATTTTGAAAAGGATTCTTTGTTAGAGTAAGATGGAGCTATTTTCAACGCATGCGCACGGAACTCCACTATAACTGGTCTAGGCTGTTGTTAAAAATAAGGGAGAGGTATTTAATACGTTCTGCAATATATCAAAGATTGATTCGGTAACTATGATTCATAACACGGAAAAATTGGCAAACTTTGTCAATTGTTGTTACTCCTGAGGAATAATTTAACTAGCAACAAGCACTAAACAATATGTAATCAAGACATAGAAAAAAACAGATTTGTATTTCCGGCACACACATAGCAATATATTTCAAATTTCATTTGAATATTAGAAACACTGCCTGGAACGTGGCAATTGGAAGATTTAAGATTTCCTTTAAAACCACTGTGTTATTAGCTGAGTTTAAGAGATCATGAACAAGACTTACAATACAGTGATTGATAAAGAATGGACTGACGGTCGATTGACCATATCTCTGATAATGTTTTATAACTCTGTGTACATTTTCACACTTGGGATCATTCTCTGATACACTTTTTAAAAACACATTTCAAATCCACAAAATTTAAAAATAGATTTTTCATGACGTCATCGCTCAAGTGCGCTATTTTGGTATTGAGATGTCGTCTTGTAATGACGTGCCTTACTCACTTATATACTTATGCAACCGTTGCATAATGTTGATAATTTTTGTTGCTTTGTTTATTTGCTTGTTTATGTAGGCCACAGTTGCAATGTGCATGGCCATGTTTATCTTGATCGTGAATCGTGGCATTTGGATGAATGCACTCAATGCCGTTGCGATCATGGACAATCTTGGTGCACGAAAAGAACATGCAATACAGAACTGTTGCCTGGATGTTATGCAGTCAAGCTAAGTGGTCAATGTTGTCCTAATGTTGTCTGCAATAGTGGCACAGTAACAGGTAATAATCAAATCGCATAGCATTATATTCGACTTGGCGCAGGCGTCAGGTCACACGTCGTATTTCATGTGTCGAATAAAGTAATTTTTTGTAATAATCGAAGAAATTATTCCTATGATGTAACTAATTTATGCGTTTTATTCGGCACGTGTCAAAAACGAAGTTTGATTTGAAGTCGCGTCAGTGTTGCATAATGAGACAGGGTATATCTATTCTGCCCATTCACTCTATTATCCTCTATTTCTACCGTGTTTCTTTTCACTCTCTTTTTGTGTTCTTCTCTAGTTCTTTTCTTGTCGTTATGCGTAGGCCAGATACACTGTGGCATTTCATGTATTAATTATTAGTATAGCCAAACAATGGTATCTCTTCTTCATTCTTTTTCTTTTCTTGCTCTGATTCTTTTTCTCTTTTTGTTCTCTCATTTGTCTTCTTGTTGTCCATTCTCTGCATTTTTTGTATTTCTTGTTTCTTTCTTTTCTCCTTCTTTTGCTTCTTCATCTAAGGTATTACTACTACTTTCTTCTTATTAGCACGAAAGGAAGCTTGCCGTACCAGTGGTGGTCTCATTTACAAACATGGCGAAGTATGGCACACGGATCCATGTACAAAATGCATGTGTGATAAGGGACATAGTGTGTGCAATATCACAAGTTGTCCCGTCATTCGTGGGGCAGACTGTCGGGCTATCCCGGTACCGGGGCAGTGTTGCCCCAACGTCCATTGCCGTGAAGGTAAGATGTATGCATGTGTGGAATTAAGTATGGGATGCATTCTGTAGTAGGGATCAACACAACTACGATGATATTGTGAATACAATTTCTAGCAGCTAGTCGTCTAAGACTTGAACCAGGGTCCCCTAACTGTGACCGTTGACTGCAAGGACGTAACTTTTGAAGTAGTGTTAGGTTGGTGCCCTTTATTTGTATAGATTGCTCACTCTATAAAGATTGAGGATTTGTTCAAATAAAAACTCACCAAACACCAAAGTTAGAAACAGAAGATGTAAGAAACAGAAGTCGTGTCCATGTGTATAACTTTGTATTAATCGTTTTGAAATGAGGAATATTAGGAAATTTACAGGTAAAAGGGATATTTATACATAGAAAAATAAATCATAATGTTGGAGAGGCATGCTAGTCTTGTTTGGGGAAGGTTGAGTCACTATACTTGCTTGTAAAGTGGCTTATGAAGTATCACATGGTCTCTGTCACCAACAAATTGTCGTCAGTCATCACTGTCTCATTTTTATTGGTTAGCCGCCATGCCAATAGTCATACTTCAAACGATGATTGATTAAAAACCCAACAAGTTTGCCAATGAAAAATTAAAACATTCATTTATCCGTATTAGGCAATTATAGCTCAAAAATAGTTTATTATAGATATCGGAATGTACGCTTGAATTGTTTTTGTTGGTATTCATTAATTTGTTTATCTGTCTGTCTACTTGCAACGTAACTCGAAACGCAGAGGATGAATTTTGATCAATTTATCAGCTAACTTTCGAAATGAGTTTCACACAATTTGCTAATTTTAAGGTTGTTAAGGACACTATCTGGTTTTTAAGGGTTCATTGTCATTGTAAAATGCGGTTGAGATTACGGCTGTCATCTCCACGAATTTTACTATTCGATTATTCTGATCAAATTTTATTCGATTATTTGATCATTTGGCGAATATGGCAGGAGCATCACAAAATTTTGTGTGTGATATGGTGTGGCATGTAAAATGTAAACGATGATTTAATCTTTTTAACCCTATTGAGCAAACGTAAAACTGCAAATTTTTCTTAATATGCTACAGAAAACTATTGATGATCTAGTGACAATGTGCATTTTAAGCTGTCTTCAAGTTTTTGTTTAAGGAAATCAGTGCACTGGATCAAGATCCTGTGATATAAAAAAATTGTCAGCGTTAATAACCTATTATTGAGGGTTTGTTTACTGCTTGGAAACTCAAGTGCTAAATTTCTTATGAAAAGTTTCTTTATAGTCACCTAGGATAGTCACCCTCTGCCCTTACACGATGAACGTATTTTCTTGTGCCCCCGCGTTTTTTCTTTGTGCCCCCACATATTGCGTATTGCCCCCTCTTGCATCTCATGGTCAGGACTGCCTTACACCATAGTCCAATCATTCATGTCCTTGGCATTCTTTTGTACGAAATGGGAATTTTATCAATGGGTCTCCCAGTAGATTTGATTTTAAAATTTATTTCATAAACGCGCAAACTGACGACAAAAGCTTGTGAGCAGCTCGTAGAAAGAAGCTGTTTCACAGTCATCCAAGAACAACAAAAAGTTCTTTCCGTATTCCTTACGTATTTATACGTAATTATTACGTAAACAACCAAACATTTGTAATCTGTATATTTATCTATTTTAATCTTTCAGCTAAAAGTTGTATTCATGAGGGAGTGAAGCATTTGAATGGAGAACGCTGGGCCATTTCGGAATGTGGTGTTTGTGAATGTGTTCATGGTAGAAGTATTTGTGAGTATACAGAGTGTTCAAAGGTACCCGACGGTTGTCAAGCCGAGGAAGTGCCGGGGCAATGCTGTCCCAACATAAGATGCCCCGGTACTGTGTATGGTAAGGCATCATTTGTCTAATGTTAGATTTTACTGCGCATCGTACAGGCGTCTAGTATATTTAGGACGTCTGGTCTTGATTGGAAGTTTATCCACGCGTAACATTTTGTGGCTTTCAGGTAGACTTTAAAAAAATATTATTTAACCTTTAACAGGCGCCTGGGACTGTGCCTGGGCGTATTTGGTTGCCAATGGGACCGCAACAATCGTTTAAAGATTGTGTTACGGGCATACAGGTCATTAATAGAACACATAGGACCGTGAACCTATTACGGTGTTATATCATCTAAAGATCCGCCATTTTTTATTTAAGTATGCCTGGTGGCTATTACGTAATAGGGGTTCAGAAATACTGTATGCTGTTTGGTGTTTTCACTTGCCTTGAAAACGAGGCTGGATAATGACCCAGTCCTCAATGCCTGTTTGACTGTCGCTGTAAAACAATTGCTTGCCACCAAATACGGCAGTGCGATGTAGAGTGCAGCTCCTATAAGTGTATATGAGGCGAGAAGGAAGGAAATTGTGAAACACCGTGAAGAAATCCATGCTCACGTGGATAAAGTGACTGATCATCGTTGGCTATTGTAATCCGCCACTTTCACATAGATGATCAAGCCCCAAGATGGTAAGATTACCTTGGCTTTGTTTAATTCCATAAGCAGCTTGATTCAGGGCACAGTCGCACCTGCTCAACTAAAGTTCCTTAAATGATGGATTAAGGTGGTAATGGATTCTTAGAATTGAGGACCTTGCTATTAAGTTCCCTAGAAGTCAGTCTATGTACAAGTGGTACATGGTGATGGAACGCCGGTCTAATTTCAAATCGCATGCTTGTAACAGAAGCCAGTTGCTACTTTTTATATATATGTGTGTATAAATAACCTTTCTATTTTTTGTAGATCCAAGAAGCTGTCGCGATTTCAAGGGAAAAATTCATCACCATGGGGATAGATGGACCAGAAACTTTGGATGTACATTTTGTGAATGTTGGCTAGGACAAATCACATGTAGACATCGTAGCTGCAGACCAATCCCTTACAGGCCTGGCTGTTATAAGATTCAATATGCTGATATGTGCTGCCCGGATGTGATATGCGGGAAAAGTAAGTCAATATTTGGCGTAGGCATATATTGAAATTTTGCGAATGGTACTAAATTTTAAAGCTGTTTTTCAGTAGTAGATTCATCGACATTGTCAACCGTATGCATGGATAAGTGACTACTCCTTCTCTCTGGGGAAGGTATTTGGTTCGACTCCCAAGACAGATTAGACCAAAGACGTTTTAAAATAATATTTCCTTATGTTTCCCTACCATGTACTCAGGGGTAAACATGAAAGTTGAACTCATTGTGTTGCTTATTGTTTAGCTCACTGATGTAGGATTTACTGTGCTGCAAACGTATCTAGCGCAAAAGCAAGGGAGGAGAAAAAATGGCGCTCTATCGTCAACCAGACATTGTAGAGAGCAACTGTTAGTTAAATATGACATCTACAGAGTGCTCTGTCGCAAGCCGCTCAAGAAGTCAGAGTGGAGAAACATATTCCATAAAGATATTGGTGGGTAGTGGATATAAGCCATTTGGTAGTAGGGGTATAGACTGTTCGTAACAAACTTATAGATAAGTAGTGTATTTTCTAACTTACCGAGTCTCTTCCTTTCATGCCGTTCCTCAGCCAAACCAGGAAGGTGTCCGGTACCGGACCTACGGAAGAAAATTGCGTCTTGTGTTGATGAGTGTCATGCCGATTCAGACTGTCCTAAAGAGAAGAAATGTTGCAGCAGTGCATGTGCCCGGCAGTGTATTAAACCAATCTTCCGTCTTCCAAGTATTTCTTCATCAGGTAAGCCCAGGCATTTGGTATAGCTTTTGTTTGAACACACGTGCTATTCCGTTATTGAAATACTTTGATGAAATTGCCAATACTTAATATACTTGGTAAGTTAACTTTCGCAGACGGATATGCAGTAGAGGGCATAGTGGTGTTTGGCCTAATTTTCGATAAGGCAGTGTCGTTAGAACAGACTTTTTATCGCATAATTACTGCGTTGTGGATGTTTCGCAAATGCATCGTTCTATCTTCCAAGAGAGCAATAAACTTACAAATTATTTATTGTACAAGCCATGAATTACAGATCAAACTTAAAATGTACGCCAGGCGATGGAGGGTGAGCCGGGAAGACTAAGCTGTGATGTGATGGTGATGTAAGGCTATTTTTACATGGCAGGGTGATAAAGGACAAAGACTCAATAGCAGGTCATAAAAGGCAACTCAAGTATTGTTTTATAGCTTCCTTACTCGCTTATCCCTTCTGTTTATTGGCTTCTCTGGCTGGCTGTTTGTCGTTTCCTGCCTTTGTATTTCCTCTGGCTATCACTCATACACTTCGCACAATAGGCATATTGGTCAGATTCTAATGGCATGGGTAATTCAGAAAGCCTTCAAATGTATGCATGGATCCCTCAAACTATTGCATGAGTGCTCCATCATTCAGGAATGTTATGTGGTCTCTCCTGTCCTCCCAATATGTCTGGTAATTGATCTCGAATTTGCCATGTTTGAACTGCAAGCGACGACTACTTACCCCAGTCTACGTTGCCTTTGCCGCAGTGTAGAAAATATGATTAGACTGGAGAAATTGCCCAACAAAGATCATAACAATGAAATAAGTTTTAGAATGTCTGCAACATGTTGAATGCACTTGCGCTTGAAGTAACCATGGGTTAAGTTGGTTCGCTGGACTACAAATTTCGAGATTCTCTCTCAGACCCCGTCCGCGATCCGGATATTTTTGAAAACGCAACTTTTTATCTGTTTTCAAAAAGATTTGCGTCCGTATTTTCACTTGGATTTTTACAATAATGCTTTGTTTCTTCATTTTCTCTTTGTTTCTTTTTCCTTTCTTCTTTATGATTGGCTAGTTTTGCTACATGTTTCGTATAAATAGTTTGCCATATACATATACTTTCCTTTCTGACGATTCATACTCTGAAAAGTGTCAAATGTAAAAATGGTTTTCAAAAAGTTTTCAGCACAATGCCGCAAATTTGCAAGGTAACTTGCAAATGACTCGGTTCTTAAATGTTTTTAGGGTGGATGAAATGCGTGAACACGGCGTTTTTAAAAAGTTCCACTTTGGAGAGCGTTTTCAAAAAGTTGCGTTTTTGATGACCGAAAATGTGCTGTTAGTGTTAACATAATTTTTGTAACTTGTAAAACCCTTGTCATTGTTGTCCACACATGTTTCCAGCCTCTAATGATGTCCAGTGCACTGCGACTCTGCAAGCTTTTACTTAGAATTTTATTAATTTTAAGACAATGTTTGGTACACACTAGAGTGATAATAAATTCAAAGTCTGTGAGACATTTAAGACGAGCTGCTGCTTTTGAAACAGTATCTCTTGTAAAATCTTTTGTAACTTGTAGGTTCCAAACCAAAAAAAGTGAAGATTGGTCAATGTCCAGTGCCATTGTTTGGAAGGAATTGTGTGCGTAGTGGACATGGTTGTAAAACAGATCAAGATTGCAAGTATTTAAAGAAGTGTTGTTTCACGGGATGTAATTATGATTGTATGGAACCAGAAATATGTAAGTGTACTATGTCAACATTTAGTACGTTTTGACGATGTCTGATTTGTCTGATGTTGTAGAGGAAATTGAAATTGTTTGTTCCGCTGTCCCTTTCAACGTGAATCTCATGTTGATTATTGGGCTAGGCCACGGGCCATATGTGTCCCTGTGCTCCAGATATCAGTTGCCGATCTTTGCAGTCCAGTAGTCTTGTTATGGACATCTAGAACCTTCTAGAAACCTTCCCTGTGCTGTAGGAACAACCCTGGTGCAATATTTACGTGAAGCTTGTAGAAAGGTCTGTTTGATTCTATTTTGTTCTAAAAGCTTCTAGATTATTCTATTGTGTTCTTTAGCATTTATACTGTTCTGGAAAGTTCTACTGGCTTCTAGGTGGACGTCTCAAACCTATATCAGCATTTACTTTCCGGGACATTTATTACTTTGGTTTAAGATGCATGTAATTAAGCTTTAGTGGAATATAGGCTCAGAGAAATATCTTAAGCTGTGAAGAAATTTCTTATTAGAGGATATACTACTGGAAGTTGTATATCAGTCTAGTTGTTGAAGTTCTCCATCTAGCTCACGTATAATCTCCACTCGCCATTAAAGAACTTTATTAACCCTGGCTGCGCTTTGTGAAATATAATGTTAAAGATACGAGAGGTCTTAGCAAGGTTCGGTAAGGTTCCGAAAGTGCCATTGTCGAGCAGTTTATAAACAATAGGTAGGCAGAATGTATACCCTCAATACATTGTAGCAAAGTATCCCATGTAAATTATTCAGTGCGATGAGGATTGCTCACGTGCTACTATTCTATGTGTCAGTTTGTCTGTCTGTCAGTCTATTTATCTGTCACTTTATCTGCGTGTTTGTCTATCCGTCTGTAATTCTGTCTGTCTTGTTATTTGTCTGTCTGTCTGTCTGTCTCCTTGTCTATCTGCCTGTCTGCCAGCCTGCCTGCCAGACAGTCAGTCAGTCTATCTATCCATCAGTCTGACTGCTTGGTTTCAAAGAAGTACAGGGGAGTACAGACAGTGAGGTCTTGTGTTTTATAATTATTCCCCTGCTTGCTTGTTTTTTCCTTTATCGTTCTTCCTTCTCAGTCTTATATCTTAACTTCAAAAGGCCTAACTCATCGCTGTCTCAGTGGTTTATGTGTTTACACAAGGCAATAGCAGCGATCAAATGACGTATGGGTTCATGTGATCCACAACAGTGTAGTCAATGAACGATCTCACTTATAAATGTGTGTATGTTTTGACTTTTCCAGCCGAAGTCTGCACTCCAGAAAAACCGGAAGTTCTTTGTTTTGAAGATCCGTGTCAAAGAGCGGTTTGTGATGATAATCCGACTGCTGTCTGCCGGCCAAATCGTTGTGGCTCATGTAAGGCTGTCTTTTATGATCAAGAGGGCAATAAAGTCAACTGTGGGGATACAGGTAAGGTAGTCAGAACAATGTTTGTAACATCAGCTGTGGAGCAAATTTAGTATTACCAAATATGCATGGCATTAACGTCGTCACGGTTATACAGCAACGATCAGTATTCCAGTGAGCTCAAGATATAAAGCCTGAACAGGAAGAAGAAGGCCAAGAGAGTTATGTCTTTGCCGCCGTTTGCTTATTTGTTTGTTTGTTTGTTTGTTTGTTTGTTAACAACATAACTAAAAAATTATGGACAAAACTTCCTGAATTCATCAGAAATGGGCTAATTAGTTTAAATTTTCGGGGTGATCCGGTTCAGATCCTGGATTTTGGTCATGAAACCTGCTTAGTGCTGGTGAGGAAGTCTATGTGGCGATAACGCAGCTACCAGATTTGGTAATGATAGTTTCATGAACTAGCAAGGAAATCATCGTTGGAAAAATACATGTTGTTTAAATAATCATCCTGACTTGGCGATCGTTTGCACTCTTGGAGTACTGCTAGTTCATTTCTGCTTCATCTCTTGAGAAATGTTATGAAAGGGTTGTCCTATCTTGCCTCTATCGCCCACTCATTGGTTGATCCGGATGAGACTGTATTTTATTGTTTTGTTTTAAATGAATAAACTAGTTTGCTAATCACAGATTATCTTAATCTGCACCCTGCCTATGACTGTAAATAGAAATCAAGTTTGTCTATTCTTTGTAATGTCTAACGAGTATTGATGTTCTTTTCAAATTAGCGTTGTCCAGTCGAGCTCACTCCATTTGTCCTTCGGTAAGAGATATTCAGAGCAAATATCAAAGATGTGATAAAACGTGCACTGGTGACGAGGACTGCAAAAATGGCTCTGCTTGCTGTTGGAATAAATGTGGTCGTGTTTGTGTACCTGTATTACAAACAAGTAAGTGCAAGAGGGTATTTTATCAGGCATATACTACATAGCATTCAATAGCATGGAACATCTGTGGGGTGGGGAGTCATTATAAAAAGGGAGCAATTATAGTAACGCTGCCCTCCGCGTGTATTTGGGTCAAACCTAACCCAATTGCAGTCAGACTTCTCTCGGCATCGCTTTGATGGACAGGACAGTGCCTTGCTTTCTGAACCCTGAAACTGATTGAGCAAGGCCTCTAGAGAATATGATTTTGCGCAATATTCTTGGAGCTATTTTGCTTAGAAAACAAGCGTAAAATACTACACCATCTGGAAATTGACTAGTACTTGTCGAGCATGTGTAAATAAAATAACTAGTACTTGTAAAGCAAATGTAAGTAAAGTGAATACGTATTTGTACCGTATATGTCAGTAAAATAACTGGTAATAGTAGAGCATGTGTAAGTAAAATAACTAGTACTTTTAGAGCATGTGGAAGTACAATAACTAGTACTTGTAGAGCAGGAGTCTCCTCTTCTTCTCTGCGCTACATGTAAGAAGAAAGTGGTAGCTTATTCGCTTCTTCCTTGTTTACCTTTAGGTAACATGCAACAAAAAGTAGGAATCAACATTTGAAGTATTTTCATATAACTGACGTTTCTTGAACAGATGCTCAAAATTTGCAGACATACTTAAACTTTGTCTTCTCTGTTTTAGAACTGAAAGTATGCAATGCAAATACCTCAAATGAGCGTCCGCATGGCACCATATGGAAACACAGCCCATGTAAAACATGCAGTTGTGTGGATGGAAAAACAAAGTGCTGGCGACAGACATGCACCCCTGTCCCACCTGGGTGTTTTGCAGAACCTCAGATAAGAGAATGCTGCCCTAGAGTTGTATGCCCATATGGTATGTTTCTAACGGAGGAGACGCTGTTTCGTTCGTGCATTGTTTCTCGCTCATTTATTGTTTATATTGTTATATCATTATCGTTAGGACATCGTTGGTGCGTTGGCTATGGCTCGGTCATCGTCATTGCTTCGGCTATGGCTCGGTCAT
Source organism: Chironex yamaguchii (assembly GCA_024741275.1). Lineage (NCBI taxonomy): Eukaryota > Metazoa > Cnidaria > Cubozoa > Chirodropida > Chirodropidae > Chironex > Chironex yamaguchii. Next base: position 14,221 of record JANTCA010019273.1, read on the forward strand.
CGTCATTGCTTCGGCTATGGCTCGGTCATCGTCACTGCTTCGGCTATGGCTCGGTCATCGTCACTGCTACGGCTATGGCTCGGTCATCGTCACTGCTTCGGCTATGGCTCGGTCATCGTCATTGCTTCGGCTATGGCTCGGTCATCGTCATTGCTTAGGCTATGGCTCGGTCATTGTTTTTCTCTCGGTAATTGTGCAGTCCCTCGTTTATCGTGCGCTTATAGTTAGTCCCTTGGTTATCTTTTGTTACAGATAAGATTTTGGTAGGCCTATAGTGACGCAATCAATAAATCTTGACATCTCTGAGAAACAACGCCCTTCTGATCTTAAGTACCTTAATTTGTTGTAGATTTTGAGAGAAGAGAGTCCTGGAAAGTTTAATATTGTATGTTTTGATCTTTAACTTAACTACCACAATACGGTGACAACGTCTCAGTGCGTCGGCAAGGCATTTATTTGGCCGTATTATCATGAGGTCTGTATCACGCAAACAAAGAAGACCAACAACAGTGGATTGGGGTGCGAGGTTACTGGGTCCGTGCCGCCCCGGATTTAGAAAAGCAACAAAATGCCCATTTTCTTCTCAAGGGTACAATTTGGCAAAAGTTTTTATACTGCAGGTGTTCTCTGTTCTAGGAATCTTATCTTTTTGTATATTAATTTTCTTTGTATTTAGACGCTTTAAATCTCTCATCAACTTGTTCACTCCGCCTTACGTGCATGTTCAAGTCCAAATCTTTAGCCCTTCAAAAGTGTGCATTATCACGACAAATGTGCCTGTATGAGTCTACCCCCCTCACATATTACAAAATCCCCATGCCTATGAATTTATGATCGGGTTGTCGATGACTAAACCGGCTCCCCCCCACCTGGCTCCAGGGGCGTGTAAAAAGGCAGAGGAGCTCAGCTGGACCCAACGGCAATCCACAGTCCATTAGCAGTTGCGCCCTTTGGACTGTTCCCAGCAAATTAAAAAAGAGATTGGTTCCAGCTTGCTCGACCGATAAACCGATAATGATCATGATGATAACAACGACAACGACAACGACGACGATGATGATGATGATTTTGTTGATGCCTATAAAATTGTTATGATCGGTTGATAAAACAAGTGATGCGCTCCATGAATCCCTCGTGGTACCACGTGCCAAGCCTAAGATACGATCCCTTGTAAGATTGAAAGAAAGACAACTTATACATCTGTGAGCCGGTACTGAAATTTTTACGCTTGTTGAAAGGATAAGCACAGTCGGTGAAGTTTATGACATTCAAGCTAACTGACGTGCTAGGTTCAACTTTTATTCCCTTGCTGCACCCTATGCTTTCCTCACATTATTTGAGTCTTTTTAGATGCTCATCATCACGATTAGTTTCAAAATCTATCGCGTTTGTGTTCTTGATTAACTTGATTTAGAGCAATGTGATAAATAAGCGCTTACCGTGTTAGTTTCCCCAGTTTTCTGCATTTCCTTCTTCCTTGTATTCTGAGTTCGAGCCCAAGTCTTATCGTAGTATGACAGGTTAAACATCTTTAATCATTTCTAATCTTCTGTCACATTTCTGAAGCTGAATTATTTAATGGATCACTGGGTCCGGCTTCACTAAACAAAGTTTGCTAACTTTGATTTTATAGTTCCCAGGAGGAATGTATTAACAAGGAAAGGAAGATAAATTTGCGGTTGAGTGTTTATTGCAGGCATTTAAATATAAAAATCTAGCGCTTTATTAATCGGTATCTTCTCCGTTGACAATGTAATTTGCTCATTTTAATTTAGCTTGGTAGTTTCAATATGTAGTTACGTATAGTTGTAGAGAATGCTTCATTTATGTTGTCTCTCAATATCCTCTTTGTTTTACACCTCTGTTCACTCTAAATGTTACTTAACATGTTTGCTCAACCTGAATTGCTCTTTATGCATTTGTCTCACACTTGCCTGCTTTGAGTATCTCTAAACGCTTTAAGTATCCCCGTCTATTGCATGCCTGTCTTTCAGTATGGCCGCCAATTTCACACCTGTGCGCTTGAAGTCTTCCCTCTTCGTACACGTCTATCCGCCGTAATTATCTCCTTTCTTTACATATTTACCTACTTTGAGACACCCCTTACCTTACACACCTGCCTGCTTTGAGTATCCCTTTCCCTTCTTCACATTCACGGTTTGGATATTCCCTTACCTTACACACTTGCGCGCTTTGAGTATACTCCTCCCTTACTCACGTGCCCGCTTTGGATATTCCCTCATCTTACACACTTGGGCGCTTTAAGTATACTCCTCCCTTACTCACATGCCCGCTTTGGATATTCCCTTACCTTGCACACTTGCGCGCTTTAAGTACCCCCTCCCTTACTCACGTGTCCGCTGTGGATATTCCCTTACCTTACACACTTACGCGCTTTGAGTATACCCCTCCCTTACTCACATGCCCGCTTTGGATATTCCCTTCCTTTACTTACTCACTCTGAATATCACCATACATTATCGCCCATCTATTCGTTTTATACATTCTGCTCCACTCTCTTATTCATTTCAAATATTTGCTTCTAATTTCTTCATTAAGTCTATTTAATTTCCTTTTGTGTCCTCAGAAATGAGATGTTCAGATGATACTATGAATAACATTTACAAGAATGAATCTTGGTCAGCTGGGCCCTGTACAACATGCCGGTGTAATGGAGTGACACCATCATGCTTCGCTGCAGTTTGCCGCGCTCCTGCTTTTGGATGGAGAGCAGCCAAGAACCCGGATCAGTGCTGCCCAGACCTCATTAAACAAGGTTTTTACTTTAACATTGTTGATATTTTCAGCATTTAACAAAGCAGTAGTAACTACGGGTCTAGATGAAGTAATCAATATGTCGCGAGTAGAGCAGTAAGAGCATTAACTGGTAGAGGAGAACAGGTCAAAAGATCAAACCAGTTGGCATAGAGCTTAGGGATCAGAAGATCACACGACTTGGTATAGGGCGTAGAGATCAAAATATTGCATCAGTTGGTATAGGGCGTAGGGATCAAAATAGTGCACCAGTTTGTATAGGGAGTAGTGATTGAAAGATCACAACAGTTGGTATAAGGAGTAGGGATCGAAAGATCACACGACTTGGTATAGGGCGTAGAGATCAAAATATTGCATCAGTTGGTATAGGGCGTAGGGATCAAAATAGTGCACCAGTTGGTATAGAGCGTAGGGATCAGAAGATCACACGACTTGGTATAAGGCGTAGAGATCAAAATATTGCATCAGTTGGTATAGGGCGTAGGGATCAAAGTAGTGGACCAGTTGGTATAGAGCGTAGGGATCATAATAGTGCACCAGTTTGTATAGGGAGTAGTGATTGAAAGATCACAGCAGCTGGTATAGGAGTAGTGATCGAAAGATCACCCTAGTGTCATAGGGTATAGGAGTCAAAAGATCATACCAGTTCTTTCATGTAATAGGGATTGAAAAGTCAAATGCTAATAAATGACACTGCAATGATGCTCCGCGATTTACATTTATCATACACACGTTTATCCTGTAAGGTATGTGTTACCTGTCTCTACTACAGAGCACTTTTCAATCGAAATTTGACAACGTGATCCTTCGTGTCGATGTGTCCACCATCATGTCATACTCCACAATTGCCACCCGGGGTGTTGTTATCGTTTTAGGTTGCAGAGATAGCATGGGCCATCATCATCCCGAGGGAGATTTTTGGATGCCGGAACCCTGTCTTCGTTGTCGCTGTGAAAATGGCATCACCAAATGCCAGACAAAGCAATGCTACTCACCTGGTATTGGATGCTATGCCATCCACAGAGACGGCCAATGTTGTCCTGATATTGTATGCTCTACTGGTAAGTGTATCCTGGCTTTAACGTAATGTGGTGCGTTCAAATTACCCAACATGTTGTAGCTACAAGGGGGGATTGGATTTAAATGATTATAACTATATCAACCTAAAAATAAAAATCAAAGGAACCGTAGAAGTATGTCACAGAAAACAGTACAGTGACTACTATGGCCCAATGAAAGTCAATAATAATGCTTTTAATCCGAACTATTGTTTCCGATATGTCAGTACCCCCGTCCTACGTTCCCTTAGCCAATCTCAACTTGCTATTTATTTCTTTTATCGTACTGATCCAATCATATTCATTTCCTTTGTCCGTCACGCAAAGCAGGATGGGAGGGAGGCTTACCGGAAACACTCTTCCCCCAGACAGACCACAATGATACACTCCGTGACCAACGAACTATTTGCGAATTTTCCGGCATTGGTATACCAGTTAGTTTGACTTAAACAGTTAGGTGCCAAGTGTTTGGTTAAGTTGTAATGTGTTCAAGGCACAATCTTAAATTTTGTTGCAAGTGTTTGAAACTTGGATCAAACGTCTTATTTCACATGTGTCGAAAACAATTACATTATATTCGACTTCCATGCGACTTTAAAACTACCTTCACATCAAACGTTGGCTTCAATGTGTCGAATAAAATGCAATTTAATATTCCGATCGGGTGCACACAATGGAGACTTAGTCGAAACTTAATAGTAACAATAGAAGTTGAAAAAACCATGGCAACTGACGTTTGTCGCGCTTAAGGTAAACAATAATTCGCATGCTCAGCCTCGAATTCGACCTGTAATTAATTTATGCATTATATTTGACGCATGTAAAAAACGACGTTTGATCTGAAGTCGCATCATTGTCGAATAATATACTTTCATTCGTCTATAATTTATCACATGCAGATAATTTATATCCAACGTCACATTTTACATGCATTTAATTCGCTAATTATATTCGACACATTGATAATGATCTAAACCTAAGGCTCTTGGCTGCTCGAAGTCATAATACGCATAAATTTCAATTAGAGTTTGGTGGGATCTTAAGACACTCTTTCGGTATAATAAGATTTAACACTGGTTGAGCATGGTTGTTTTTCTGTTATCCTTTTTTCTTTTATCCTTTTTTCTTTCATCCTTTTTACTATCTCTTTTCAAAGAGAGAAATCGCTGTTACAGAGTTCGCGAGCTGAAATATGGTCAAAATAATCCCCATGCTGGATTATGGCCAAGCTGTGATGATAATGGTGACTTTAGCCCCCTCCAGTGTAACCCACCAACGGGGCATTGCTGGTGTGTCAACAAATGGGGCATCGAACATAAAGGAACCCGAGTTCAATATATGATGCCAACCTGTGGTAAGTGACGTATTACATCTGTCAGTTGTAAAAGAAAATGTGAAACAGTTAAACTTAGTGTTTGAACTGTAGTAGCACTTAATTCAACGCAAAATGCAGTTGAGAAAGGTTTCAGCTGGGACTTGAACCCGAGACTTTCCACTTACTACAGAAATCTCTTCTACATTAAACAATCTTTTTGTGGTACAAAACTTGAAAATCGCCTTGAAAAAATCGTTTTTAAGTACGATTTTAGCGCAATGTCGCAAATTTTCAAGGCGATTCTACTACACTACTATTTCATAAAATAATTAATCAAGTTTAGCTTTAATACTCGCTACTTCCTTTAAGACATCAAATTTAGCTCAGAACGTAGGGGTGGTTGGGTCACTTTGTCCCTTCTTAGGACATGATCACGTATTTACGTCACCTAGGAGACAATACATACAAATCCTCATAAGACGTAAGATCCAGCTCTTTCTCTTTACTTCAAATTTGTGCGATGTGCTTATTCATTGTGTATAATGCATGCCTCTTTTGTTTATTCGGTTATGGAAAGTTTTGCACTGGCATAAGTGGAAGTATAAGGAGGGATGATAAAGGTAATAAAACGAATTCTTTTATTTCATATCAAGGATATCGACCATGCTTTGAAGATGTGCACAGAAGAGTGCTTCATTTAGACAAACCAAACCTTGGGAGTGTGTATATTCCACAATGTGACAATGATGGAAAATATAATACACAACAATGTGATCCCGTGTCAAAAGAATGCTGGTGCGTTGAGGAGGATGGAACTGAAATTGAAGGAACCAGGCAGATTGGCAAAGCTTCCTGTGGTGAGTTCTTGCATATTTATTTCCGCTTGCATATTTAATTCATCACAAGCTCATCCCAAATAGAGCTGATCCTCTGATTGGCGTTCGCGCAAAATGTATGCTTTTTTAAAAGTTTCAAAGTAATTTATGTCTTAAGGATCTACATATAACAGGTATGTACGTGCAAGTCTTGGAAATTACGAGAGCAGTAAATATATTTCAGAAAGAAAGGAAACAAGATTTTTAAAAAAAACAACTTAAGTGTTTTTCCAATACTGTAGACAAGGGCGTTGTAATTATTAGTTGGATTTTAAGTGGAGATTGTTCTTAATTTGTTCTTATTGTAAGATGCATCATCCGAGAAAAAATGCCAAAATGGCGAGAGAGGAAACCTTTGACCGAAGTCTACATGCCGATTGGCAGGAAAGGCCAACTATAGTTTTGTTCACACATTTTGCAACATTGCTAAGATCCGGTTGAACTTCTGCATACAGTGGAAATGCAAAAACTCCGACATTAAACATGACATACAGCTTTACTTTGGACAACTCTGACATTTCTGGGTGTTTTCCAGTGATCCATTTTGGATTGCATATTGTTTAAGTTGTATGCTTACTTATTCAAATGCCGTTTTACTTACATTTTAGGTTGTCGTGATGCCTTTGGGGTGCTTCGTGTGCACAATGAAGTTTTTACCTATGATTCATGTAAGACGTGTCGATGTAACCAAGGCAACATTGCGTGCTCCGTTCATTCCTGTCCTGGTACTGTTCCTCTTGGCTGTAAACCAGTTGTCCTTGAACGACATTGCTGTCCAAGATTTCACTGTGGTGACAGTAAGTGATTTCACCAAGTATCTTTGTGCGTATGATAGAACAAAATGAAACGATATTGATGTACAGAATTATGTTGTCATAGCAAACGTATTAAAACACGCGAGTACTGTCACGGGAGGATCCTATCACATGTGTATATTATCATCTGAGCATGGTGTCATCCTATCACCTCCAAGTTTCAGTGAAAATCGCCAACAACCAAGTGTTAGTCGCAAAGTGAAAGTTTCCAAACAGCGACTGACTGCCCTTTTTTGGCCACGTTGTAAGAGACTGGCAATCTGGAGACAGACATCGTGGTAGGGATGGTTAGGCTATTGAGAAGTAGAGGTCGCCAAAAGAATTTGCTAGTTGGAGGCTTTTCCCCAACGGGAAGATGACATGCAATATTTGGAAACAATTGCTTCGACCTGTGACCGAAAGTTGCTCACCTTTGGAAGGAGGTCTACAATTTGTTGCTATCTGTATAGAGTAATGTTTTTGCAATCTCTGAGAGTTACACTATAATGCAAACGTGTAAATGCGTCAATAAAATGCATATACATGCACAAAGGCAAGCATACATCCAAAAACTCATGCATACACTTAATTTTAGTGTCCTGTATTGATTAAAGTGAACAACAAAAGCAGACGTGCATGGTAAAGTAGAACGTATGTGCATGGGAAGCAGAATATATAAATGCATGCATGCATGAATGAATGATGCAGAACAACGGACTTTCATCTCTTAAAATGGACTTGGAGACTGAAAAATGCACTTTAAAAGTAGATGTTTGTATGAATCAGATTAGTGTGGAGAATAACGAGCATGCATGTATGTAAAATAGGTAACCAATTTAGAATAGTTTACGAAGACAAATTTACGTGTTCAGTTGTCTACTTCAATGCTTCGACATTTTTGTCCACAGAATGTGTAGATGTGTTTGGTCGTGTTCATTATCTTGGAGAGAGGTGGTCTGTGGATCAATGCCAGACCTGTGAATGCACCAAGGATGGAATAAAATGTGAACTCCAGCGCTGCCCCAAATTGGTTCCTCGTAAAGGATGTTACTTGATTCCATCACGCACTGGCTGCTGCCCAGAGATGAGGTGTATGGGTAAGAAAACTACGTCTACCTCAGTTGCCTCAGATTGCATAACTATAATAGGTTGGCCTCTTTAGTCACACGTTATCTTCTGTACTCTGCTAGTGTCTTCGTAGCTCAGTATGCATTAGTTGAAGTCGACACTTGGATGTCACCACTTCATTTTCTCCTTTGTCTGAAGATTATTCCAAAGACAATGATAACCTATCTACCTAAACAACTGACTCACCGACCACTTGTTAAGTGTCTGACCTTTTTAACAACGTGATACACAAATCACGTGACAACACAACAAACCAATTAGCATTGAATACATCTCACCCTTGTCAATCACAATAGTTACTTCACTTTGTTTCTGCAGTAGATTCTTGATAGGTCAATTGTACAACGTTTTTTGTACTTACGATGTCAACGGTACATAAACCCAGTTTCAGATACTCGACAGCGCGAAGTTGTACTTACATCTACGTGTTTTTATTCTATTTACGTAAGACAGAAAATCAGTACTTCATAGACAGAAATCAGTTTCAGTTTTCGGTTCAGTTTTCGGTCTGATTTTTTATCTGTTCCTTTTTCTTCATTCTTCTTTCTATTTATTTTTATTTTTCAATTTATCAATATCGAACAGGTTGTGGAGGTTCTGTAGCGGTAGCTGATTGTCTACGTCATCCCTGTCGCCATTTAAAATGTCCCGGATATCCAAACGCTGTCTGTCGAGCTGATTTCTGTGGAGCTTGCAAGGCGGAGTTTGTGGATCCCATCAACAATCAACGAGTGGACTGTCGTAACCAGATGGTATGGCTAAATTAAATGCTAATCGTACAGGTAAGTCCTGGCTCTTATTTCCAATTGTACATATATTTGATAGTATTCTACTAAATAAGAATATTTTGACAGAGCTTAGGTGTAAAGGTGTCAAGCTTTCATTTTATGTGAACTTGGTTTTCACTTTTGCATTATTTGCTCTGTACGGTCTTCCTTTTTTTTCAGATGGCATTGTCTTTGAAGCAGGCGTCCTTTTGTTGCATCGTGTGATGTATTGCATTGCATCGTTATGCCTTTTTAACGTTTATCGTTTCATTTTCAAGTAACATTGTATACTACACTCTGCTAGATTTTTATTGCTTCTCGCCTCGTGGGGTACAATAGTAGCTCATGTTTAGTGTAGGCAGATCACAGAAAACCTTTTTCGTCGTGGGTACTCCACATTGGGCAATTAACTAAGAATGCACTTTTTAGGTTAAGATATAGTAGAAATGAGAAATTTAAGTACTTACTCTGATGGGTGATGTCATAAAAAGCAAAAGCACAAAAATACTATAGCAGAAACAATGATTGTTTTCACCTTTTAATAATCTGTTGTGTATGGATTTTACAAATAGGAAGGTTTAGATCCAGGACGAGTTCACGACTACGAGTTTTCGGGTGCGCGACTGATCTGCGCACTTTATACGAGAATCGTCACAGAAACTCGTACTGACAACAGTGGCTCAGGACGACTTTGTTGAAAAATGTTGTCGTGGACGAACGAGTTTGCAACTTTAGTTTTCATGCTTGTCAAGTCGAATTTTTCGAAATTCCATTAAGAAAGAGTAAGTGCAGACCCTTCAGACGTTTCTTCTGCTTGATACTAATACGTAGGGTTCATCGAATACGACCTCAGAGTAAAGGTACGCAACTCTTGCTATAGCGTCCACTCACAATTTCGATTTTCATCAGAGACATCTAAACACTACAAAGAATCGGTATGAGTACGAGTTCGTCTTCCTAACTACGTGTGGGGGGTAAACGTGCTTGTACTGAATCTAAACCTTCGTAAGATCGGAAATCTAAAGTAAAACATTGCTTAAAAACACTTTTTGGCCATGAGTAGGGTACTTAGTTAGTGTTATTGCTAGTTTCGTTGCATGTCTTGTTGTATTAAGTCATTGCATCTTTTATGTTGCAATTCATGATTTTGCACGTCGTCTTCCATAGCTCTTTACATTCTATTTGGCAATATGTTTTGCATTGCATTTGCGTTGCATTTTAAAATGCATTTTCTATTGCATTTTAAAGTGGGTTCTCTATTGCATTTTGCAATATGTTTTGTACTGCGTCTGCTTCGCATTTTGCAATACGTTTTGCATTGCATTTGCGTTACATTTTAAATTGTGTTTTCTATTGCATTTTAAAGTGGGTTCTCTATTACATTTTGCAATATGTTTTGTATTACATCTGGTTCGCATTTTGCA
>JANTCA010019284.1:0-24350 GCA_024741275.1 Chironex yamaguchii
TCATCTAAGTGTATTGGAGTCTGTCTACATTAAAACAACTAAACCAGTACTCTGTAGGCAGAAAGAGTTCGTTTTTTAACTTGGACTCTTCCAATGTTTTGTTTCTTCATTTTCTCTTCCTTTGTGTCCTTTCTTGTTTATGATTGGCTAGTTTTGATACATGTTTCGTATAGATAGGTTGCCATATACATATACTTTCCTTTCTGATGATTCATACTCTGAAGAGTGTCAGACAAAACAAGGTTTTAAGTATGTTTTAAGCGCATTGTCGCAAATTTTCAGGGCGATTTTCAATAAATATTTCTACGTAACAAAGAATGCTATTTTATAATATTTATTTAAGAGAGGTTGATAATTCAACAAGAACATTTGTACGTTAGGGTTCAATAGTTATACAAAGATAGGAATCTGAAGGTAGAATCGTATAGTGTGGAAAGATTTAATCTAAACTGATATTCAAATAAAACTTGGAAACCATTTTTTGATTGATAACTTTGTAAACCTTTCTATGCAAAAGAATAGCAATTCATACATCAGTCGGCAACAAATGCTTCAAGTATGCAAGTACAAGGAATGTAATTTGTCTTTTGCAAATCGTTGCCATTAAAACGACGGCTATTGCAGCAAGCTGCTACATCAATTGAGATTTATCGATCATAATAATCGAGTCATTTGTTATAAGGTATGTAGTGGTTATATTCCTAGGGCTGCACTGTAAAGAGGAGCCAAAAACCGAAATTCGCATTTTTCTTGTATATTGGAGACGTTATCCGAGAACAAAACAAAACTGCATTTGGCAATTGAAAATCCGCTTTTCACAGCAACAGAGGAGTTTTAGAACTCATTTTGAGGACATTGCACAAAACCTTTTCATTGACAATTCAATCTCCGTTTCTCTAACAAATAGGTCCTCCTCTTTACAGTTTTGACTACATATTCAACGCTCGCTTATTCCACCTTTATTAGTTCTATATTGCGTATGTAGAGACTGCATCAAGCTAGAACGAATTTGAGTTAACTCAAACAATTCATTTGAATGCACTAGATCGTATTGCATCACACTGAATCATACATGAAGTGGAGTTAAGAGAATCTATTGTTCCAAGCATGATCAAGTCCTCTAAAATGGAGCTAAGTTGAAGGGAGTTGAACATAATTGTTTTGTAAGAAATTTGCTGCAGTTCTGTACTAAAACGAAAAGACTCTGACTAGAATTGTCGTTTCTTAATGCTCAAAATATCGCATCAATTTTTGCAGTAGAGAATGGAAGTAAACCTCTTCCAGCTATCTGTTTAAGCTACGGAAGAGCAGTCCAGCATAAATGATAAATTATAGATCAAATTAAGGGGTATGATGCTATTTTGGGAACGGTTTATTGACATGGCTTTTCACAAGGACCAAGAATTTTCCTCTAAGCAGGACCGCTAATATTTTTAATCGGATTGTTAGGCCGAGATTTTGTCTAGATTCTACTATGCGGGGTCAAACAGTCCTTAAATTCAAAAAACTATTACATTGTTCCCCTTTTCTTTTGAATTAGTCTCCAAGAACGTATTAATTGAGGAATGTTAATTCATGTACCTAATATATGTACCCGACTTCAGGAAATTAGCACAAGCTCTAACAAATGACAACCTTAAAAAATTTGAAATTGCCTGAGAATTGCATCACGTTTTGGTCCATATCAAACTTTTGTGAACCTTGTTTTCCTATCCAAATTTGTAAACAATATGCAAAAGTATTCTCACCGTTTGCTTACTTCTACAATTTTTCGCCGAAAAACAAATTCAAAGCGATCTCAAAAGTAAGCAAGGACAGAGACAAAGAAACGATTCCTTTTTTAATATCTTAAGTGGTACATTGGATTTAACTTAAAAACCTTTCTTCTTACAAAAACAGTCAATGATGACTGAGAACGTTGTCTAAGTCACCTTTCTTACGAACAAGTACAAAAAAGAAAACATTCATCGACACTACGATCAATATCTCCATCTGCTGACGTATTCATTCCTCACAGCCTTATTTCCACCAATGACCACAAAAATGACACAAGTGTCAGATGGGTACCGTTCGTTTTCATGAAATAATTTCAGAGTACCATTATAAACTATTTTAAACTATGCACTTTAATAATCATCAGATTCTCTCTAGCCTACAGTTTCTTCTGTTGTATGCATCCCATTGTAGTGACGCAATCAGCAAATAATGACATCCCCAAAACTTCACCATTGTGAAACAAGATCCCGGTAGCTCAGTTGGCAGAGCATTCTGCCGGATAGTAGAAGGTCATAGGATTGGCCCCACCCAAAACGTCAGATTTGTTTCTCAGAGTTTCACTTCACTCTCATTTCTACACAGACCAAATGATCACAATTAATCAATCACAAAACTGTGGCATGGAATTGGGAGTTAAGCTATTGAAATTCTGAGAAACAAATCCTTCGTCCAGGCTGGGGATCAAACTCGCGACTTTCTGCTATCTGTGACATTGTTTCACAAAGGTGAAGTTTTGGGGTGTCATGATTTGATGATTGTACCACTACATAGTACATCCAAGTTGTGTTTTTAGCCTGATGGGCATTAAGGAAGTCATAATATGATGTTATAAGCGATTCGACAGTGTCATTATTAATAGTTCAGCATTGGAAACTGTAATGTACATACTAACAGGAACTTTCAAGAAATTAAATGTTGCAGTTTTTCAAGATATTATCCAATGTTAAATTCCATTTCATGTATCTTAATCGGTTTGATTAAGCTGTGATGTAAATCAATTGATTCATTGAAGAGCTGATGATGTATTGATTGACTGATGTTTGTATCAGAGCTACTTTATTACAAAATATTTAGCAACAGCTTCGTTTCGTATGCAGCCCTTGACATTCACTCCAAAGGGCACTATCTCACGAGTTCCATCCTTAAAGGAAGGAGTAAAAGAAGCCAGAAAAAGCCTACAACTATGGCCAATGCTTTGGTTTTTCCAAGCGTATTCACAATTTTATAAAGCATTCACAGGTACCGGGAACTCAAAATTGTTTTTCTTCCAGAAGGCCACACGGCACTTTACAAGGATGTAAGGTAGTTCTTTCTGTATAAAATCAATACAGATTAAGCATTCGATTTTCTGTGACTGGGTTTGCTTTCGGAAAATTTTATGCAAAGACGTTCCCATTTGCAACGATATTTCTTATCAGAATTACCACCGTTAGTACCTGTTTAGGCACCTGCGGGGTGTTATCTAGTTTGAACTATTGATCTGCTCATACAGTCTGCTTCACAATAATACAGATTCATTTGAATCCCAACGAAACAATATAAATTTCTGATGACTCTTTCCTACTGGATGGCGGTTTGACGAGACGAACTGAACTGAACAGCTCTCGAACTTGCCTTAAAAGATCTGAAACATAAGCAAAACCAAAATACAAATTGGCACAATACTTTACTAATCTTAACGAGGTGTACTCAACGTATAATCAGGATTTTGACGGAAAAGCAAGTAACTTGGTCTTGCATTAGTAACCAATTTGGTAACCATCTAAAGTTATATCTATAGTACCTACAGTTGGCAATATTAAAGGCTTTAGCAATCGTTCCATACACCTGTGTGATGTGCAGAGAAAATACACATGGTAAATCGACCCAATTCCAATGCCTCCACGATAAAAAATACAAACCATTCTCTAAATAGACATTTTGGACTGAAAGTAAGAACGAAATCTGTTTTCGATCGGACGGCTAAGAGTCAAATAGTGACAAATAATTAACTTTCCTTTCAAAAGCCTCCAGGTCCCACCAAAAACTATGGTACAAAATGGTTCTATCCTTAGCACTGAACACGTAACTGATATATTCCTGGAAGTCAAACAAACAGTGTTATGAGTGACTGCACAACTGAGGCATCTGTTGTGCTCTCAGGGCTGTCTGATACAAGGGCTTAAGAAACGCAGATTACCACCGTCTTCCACCCCCAGAATGGTATAGTGCAAAACTTTTTATTAACCAATAATTCAACTAAGAGTTCTTTATTGCAAGTCACCGGGTACATAAAGCCTTTTGTACACCATACACAACATTCGTATAGACAGAAATTTATTAGACAACTAATTCGGTAAGAATTATCCTACTTAGAAAGATAAATCAATTAGATCGTCACACATAGTAAAAATTACGGTAGAATTAAAATTACGGTTCATCCTTTACTTTACTTTAATATTGTAGAAAATGCCTTGGTTCTTACCATTTAACAAAGGTCCATCCCAGACCTTACAAACCATGTGGCCACGTTGTGCAAGAGTTCCTTCGCAAAACCTAACAACAGCTTCTGTTAGTTCCTGACAAAATCAAAATAAACGTGTTAAAAGAGCACCTTGTCATTTGCCCTTTCCAAGATGCCTGCTTTCTATCTAATACCATAATTAAACATTCTAGACTACGCCAATCCGCAATCTTGTACATTTACGATTTCTGGGACCACTTAGCGATGGGAATAAGCGTGAATTACTGCGTTTATCATCCATTTAGTATGTTCTATCACACGACTATCCACTCGAAGCACCAGAAGTGACATATAGATCGTTAGACGGTACAGGTTTTTTTCACCAGCATTGTGTCCTAAATTCGTTGACATACCTGAGCAACCAGACGTGATCATGTGGTTTTAGAAAAGATCTTGACTGCATACAGTTTAGGTATACAGTTCTATCGCTGCGTCCATATGCCACCCTTGAAAACACATTCACATCGCCACATTCATCATAAATACAAATTTTAGCAAGTATCTTTGCCCCAAATTGGACGAAAAACCAGTGATAGTTACCTCGCATCTGACTTAAGTCAGCTTCAAAGTAAACTGCAATGATTCTTGAAAATTGCTCGCTATTCGTAAAATGCTCCAAAATTTGACAAACTGCTTAGCATACCGAATAATCTTTTAATGAAATAGTTAGCAAACAATAGTAGACTTAAATTTCTTTTCTATTTCTGTGAGGAAATCCACACAATGTCACAAAAATGGGTAGTTTTGACCAACATCTGAATCAAGAATGTATTTCCTGGCTTCAAACCCCCCTCTCCCCCATGTGTGCTACCGAAACTGGAAAACGCGACCAGGAACCTGCGTAATATTATAAAATTATAAAATAAAACGAAATAAAATAAAATATAAAATTATCAAAGACTTTTTGTTCTCGCAACTGAATCCACACTTGTTACAAAGTATAAAGTATAATTGTAACAGAAGAAAAGTCAACCATTAAATTTGCAGTATTGGTCAGAAAAAAAATCGACTGTCATTATTTCAACAGACCTAGTGATAACAACACTGTATTGTTCTTGCAACATGACTTTCGGTGATCTCCCATTTATTATTCTACGTGAAATAAAGTAAATACTGGAAAATTTAATTTCAGTTTTGGATACTTACTATTATTCGCACATGATCAGTATAACGATCACCGCTTGCATTGGGAGCCATATCACTGAAATGGACGGATATTAGAATAAATAAATTCTCTTAAATTACCATGACTATACATTTATTGTAATAAAATGCTCTACAATTATATTAACTTGATTTATTGTAAAAAGCTTCATTAAAAGAGAGTATGGTCGGACATAGACCAGCTTAAGCACTTAAAAGTATATTGATTAGAACGCATTATTTCAAAGAAAGACTATGAAAACGCACTGGATCAGCATTTGTTATCTACACTAGGACAACTCAATCTCGAGGAGAGACAACGTTTTCTCCCTGCCTTTTGAGCCTAACAGTGTCTATTTCTATGCAACAAGAAGGTTTCTAAAATTTGCTCTTTCAAAAGTATTGGAGATTTTCTATTTTAGTAAAAACCCGTTCCCAAATTTTCATCTTTGAAAATTTCCCATGCATATTAGTGTAATAATCGATTCAGTACTTTCCATAAGCCCAAGATGGAAATTATTTATAAAGTTCCATCGCTTTTACAACGTAGCGTATCAATGCTACTGTCCAATAACAAGAATTGTTATATTACAAACACCAATACAAAATACTATCCCGTGATAGCAAAGTACAAATGCATTCTTTCCACTTCAAAACAATAATTGGCCAATAGATTACACTTATACACATTTAAATGAAGAAAGTTCACAACGCAATAGGTTTGAAATGATTTGTAAACAAGTGGACCGTTTTTCGTAAAATACTGGTTATTTGAGGTGATGTTATGCATGTGTAGTTCAGTTCTGTGAAAGATTTAAGGTACACTTTATTAAATAACTTGTTAGTAACGGTAAAACTACATAAGGATATAACGATACAAGGAATGACAAATGCAATTATACGACGAATTCATATACAATCTACAAAACATTTCCAATCACTCGGCAATACAGGTACAATACATGTCAACGTTATCTTTATGCCACGTTGATATTTGCTATGGTGTAATGTGTCTAAATTCACGTCCAAAATAGGGGAGAGGAGGAGGGAAACTAATCCACCTTTTCAAAGATGGATCTTGGAATAATGTTACATAATAATCTGTAAGAATCCTGGAAGAAAGGAGTATGGTCCTGAAATTTTTCCCGGATTTTCTGAGCTTTTGTTCCCCGTTCTTTTGTTGACGTGTTCTTGCTACTAGACAATGGCTGATAATGTTTTATTTACAACAAGGTTAAAAGGTTATTTTGATTTCATACAAGCCTATGATCACTGAGCTGGATGTAATAAGAAATCGTGCACCATCAATTTTTTGATCAAAGTCGTCTCTAGATAAACGATAAATTTCAGTTACCTGAGAATTACACTAGCCTTTCTGGTAGGTAATAATTGTTGGACTTTCTGCTGTGTCGTTGGCATCTTAAAGTCACCAGTCAGTGACAGAACCCCAGGCATCGGCTTAATTTCTGCAAATATAAGAGCAGTAAAATCTATTTCAGATTAAACATATAATTGTTAACTAAGAATTTTATGCTTGACATACCTTTACACATTGCCATAAAATACTATTCAACCTCTGTATACAATTGCACTAGCTTTATACGATTAGTGAGCATGACTGTTTACTTATTAAATGGACAAACTGAAAGACAGCTGTTGCCACACTGGAAAACTGGAGAACAGAACATCAGTGTAACAAGAAATGACTATGATGAAAAGTTAGATTCCATGAGATCTTCTAGATTTACAACTTCTGTTATCTGAATATAAGCTTCCGCTGGAACTGTCTCAACTCTTTCACAGTTTATAGCGCCTTTATAATGGAACTTGAAATACAGAAAAATACCAAAGTCTTTTATATGCAGCTGCCCTTTAAAAATGGTTGAATTTTGGATACCAAAGTGTTAAATAATTGCAGACAGTTTGTGTAGTGTTAACTTCTTACACTTTACTGCCCAGATCTCTTGAGTCTTGTAGATGTCACAGATGTAAGCCCCAGTTTTTCCATGAGATGTGGCTACTGAAATTGTTACTGATTGCCATTGAAAAGAATTTAACTATTAATACTTACAGCAGAGCAACAAATTTAGTAATTTTGTTTATGATTTTGACCTACAATCACACTAAAACACCAAAGTATGAAAATACCACAGTCCACTATAAGCTATGACATTTGTGTACTGTAAACTGATAAATGTTTGGTAATCTCTGCAAACTCTGGGAATAATTAAAAGAGCACCTACCATTTAAATCAACAGCAACAACAACATTTGGAGTTTGACTACCTAAAATTATTGCAAGAAATAATTAAAGATTAGACAATGTTGATGTGAAAGAGTATATTGCAATTAAGTGTACTAGTTCTGCTGCAATGATCACAAAAAAATCTTTTCTCCATAGTACTAGTTCATTTAAATTAATTAATGTAACCTGTGCAATGGACTTCACACTTTTTCCACGATTTTCCAATCTGTTTGGTTTTTTTTGTCTTTCTGTTTGTCAGCAAAATACCTTTTTTATACTTTTGAGTACCGTTTTGTATGAACTGTTCTAAATTCTATACAATGTGTTTGTGTTCTGCCTGGCTTGAGGTAATTCCTGCATCTGATGATCTGATCAAATGGTTAATGGAGATTCTGTTAAGATTGCAGTTATTTGGGATTTAAATTAAAGCCTGCAATATCTAAGCAGACATGACGTGAAAACTGGCAAAACCTTGGGGGTGAGATCAAAATAATAATTTCATCCTATCCCTGTTGATAAATCGGTAGGCATGACCGGGGAATATTTCATCTTCTTGAAGCAATAGCAATCTAATAACACCATGTATCTTCTAATCCTGAGACTTAACTTATGGTAGTCTTTCCAATAATTTCATGGTATCTTGTCTCCCTATCTCTACTGTTAGATATTGTGTAAATACACAGTTTTGCAATTAAAAGGTTGGGTATGATCATTGGATCACTGCATTAATCATAAAAGGGGATACCAGAAATAAATCCTCAAGGTCATGGGCACACTCCAGGAATGATGTACAGAAGGATTTGCCATGGTTGTTACTGAATTCTCATAAATAGTTTTAAAAGTTTTAACATACATTAAAGTACGGAGCAAAGACTTAAACATGTGAAACTACACTCTGTCTATAGACTGCATTGGTGGTTTTCATAGGCATGTACCAAATTTGTAATCCAAAGTTTATAGACAAACTATAGTGACACAAAATTTTACTTCCAATAAAATAAGTATGGTGTAATCAATCTAGGTATTGGAGTACCAGCATTACTTCAAGGAGATGAATATAACCTAGGGAGAAATTTAACCTTTAAACCAATATTTTATCAAACCTTTTATTAATGTTCCACTTGCAGCAAGTTGCTTTTTTCCATAAACATGTTCACAAACTACTTGTGACCATGAACCTGATAACAGAAACATAAGAAAGCTGGGAGTACAACAAGCACAGACTAAGAGGAAATCAATCAGCAGAAAAATCAATCAAAAGCAGAAAAATCTTCAAATATTACCTAAGAAAGCAGGTAATTTGCCAGCATAAAGCAACATTAACTAGAGATGTAGCTAGCAAAATACGGACCGTTTACAGTAAAAAAGCCAAACTAATGTAGCCTCAGAGGTAGTGTAAAAATAATCAATGTACTATGTAATTTAAGAATGAAGTTTGCTCAATCTATTGCATGTTAGTTGACACCGCAATGCAAATCGACTTAGCCAATATTTTTTTTATTTTTTTTTTGGACTATCAAAAATTTCTGAGCCCTTTCAAAATGTCATATCAAACAATAAACAAATGATATAAATATTGTAACTGAGTAATCACTTATGAAATGAACCACTTTAGGAACTTATATGCTAATATGTATGTGCTAATATGTTCATTTCCATGCCATTTCAAGTGTATGCTACTATATCCTTAAAGAGAGCCGGTGGATAATTCTATTTGCCAAAAGGAAACTAATAGTTATAACTGCCCTTTTGTGTGCCCACCTTACTAGATTACAAAGAATGTCTTACTTCCAAAATGGAAAATTAATCAACTTACCTGGACAGGCACCTAAATCAACCTGGGAAAATGAGAAGAAATTACTTGCTTGATCATTCATAATCACTGAGAAAACTGAGATAGGGCATTATCCCTTAGCTTCAATAACAGATTCTACTGTCATAAATATTACAATTATATGTTGATACTGCTCTTTAGTAATTCTTATCAATCTTTTTATTGTTTGTCTTGCCAAAAATGACAGTGTTATCAAAACATATCCTTCTGCAATTAATAGTCTGTAATTGTCATCACTTGCACAACATACCACTGTTATGAGAATTTCATAAACATTCATTAACATCAAATTATTTGTCTCCAACATCTCATCTTACTAAAGCAACCATTGGTACAATACTTAGTGTATGTCATGTACGAGTGTATACCCTCCCTCAAAACAATTAAATATCCTTGTCACATCACTCCAATAAAGAACTGTGTCTTCAACCAGAAGATTCACTTCCTTTTCTTTTCTTTATATTAATGTTTGCATGAGTTAGATAATTTAGTGTAGCACATTATTACCTTCATCTTTGATGTAATAGTTCTGTGAGGCAAAAAGCCTTGTAGCTAAAGACTTGATTTGTGAAAGTAAGTAACCTTTCATTCACTTTATGTTTTTTTCTTCCTTGTTTACTTAGTACTTAAACTTTAAAATCGCCTTGAAAATTTGCGTCTGACACTTGTTTTCTGATTACCTGTGAATTTGTTAGCTTTTGAAGTTTGCGTGCTTCACATCATACAGTTTAACAAGTATTCTCATAATAATAATATGACAAACATATACAAATACAAATAAAACTTAAATACTGATACTTACAACATTATTTCCAGGCCTCAAAAGCTTATATCTCTGATTTAATTCGAGCAATTTGTATGCACTTCTGCATCTGTAGCCATCAACTTTAGACTGCTTCACATAAATATCCTAAAAACAAGAAAATAAATCCACATGTTACAAAACCACTGTTAAAAATAATCAGATATTCACAAAATCAAAACTCCATTTGAAAAATTAAAGTAAAGTAAATGACCAGGAGACAACAAGGTAATTTAATACATTGACAGATAACACACTTCATTGGTTTCAGGGTTAATAAAAACTTTACCACAAAATGCTTTGTCGCCCAAGCCAAATGGAACAAATTAAGGTTCTCCTTACATCAATGACTTATAATTAAGGACTAAAGTCATCCAAGGAATCTTACAAGTAGCAAAGTCAGTTACTGTAAAACAACAAAGAACAATAAAT
Source organism: Chironex yamaguchii (assembly GCA_024741275.1). Lineage (NCBI taxonomy): Eukaryota > Metazoa > Cnidaria > Cubozoa > Chirodropida > Chirodropidae > Chironex > Chironex yamaguchii. The sequence continues at coordinate 10,735 of JANTCA010019284.1, forward strand.
GAAGCATGATCTAAAGTGGGTAAATATAGGTTACTGAAAATGTCTGGGAATACAAGGTGCCAAAAGACGTGTGATGTTATAAAACTTTAATAGTTTTTATTTAAGTGTGGACAAAGAAGACATTTAATTAAAACTATCAAAGAAATAAAATGCTACATGAAATTAGTTCCTAGGCTTCATCAAATACTAAACTCAAATAAGTAAAATATTTTTTTTAAATGAGCAAATTAGAAAGCAAAAACCCCACGAATAGTTGCCTTTTTACTACATATTCTGTCTGCTCTTAAAAATGACACTGTATTTCATAGTCTATTTTATTTTATATTGAATTACATAATCGTAGTTCTCAACAATATACCCTTTTAAGTGTTTAGGACCCCTGACTAAATCTCTCTCCTACACAGTCTACTGATAAATGTATGACAGTAGGTATAATTCTTTAAGTATATTTATTTCTCTGTTTATCTGTTGGGATGAGAGTAGTCTAGTGGTCAAAAGCATGCTTCCTTGAACTTAAAACTTTACAACTAAGGATCATCATTCGAATCCACATGTGGCCATGTCATGTAATATTGTGAGCATAGTCATACTTAATTCTGGGCATAAAGAATTTAGACATTTTGGTTACGTCAAGCAAGATGAAGTACCAAGTTAGGTCATACTACATAGATTAACCATGCTATTTAAAACCTCCTGAAATAAAAATAGTAGCCTCCTAAATGTGCAAAGATGGGACATTTAAGCAATGGTGTACACCAATGAATAGCCAATAAGATTCAAAAAATTAGAGGGACCAGATTATGGGGCAAGGGAGTTTTGTAATTAAGTTTTCTTAAAGTCAAGGTTGGTCCCTTAATACTGGGTTTTTGACATGATCTCATTCGTGCAAGCTGCTGACTGCACAAGCACATGAAAGCCTGAAAAATTGTTCTTTTGTGTGTGTATTGGAAAGCTGTTGCTTCCCCCAAAAATATATAAATATAGGCCAAGTGAGCAGTTAGGCATTTCCAGCTTAAAGCCATATCAAGGGAAAGAAAAAGCTTGGACTGTTAAAGGCATTTCATCCCAAAGAAGACAAGCAAAGTCTTCATGATATGTATGAGCTGCAAAATGACAATACTTTGTGCCTGGCTAAGCTTAACCAGCCTTTCGTATTGCATCGTTTTATAACAATGATATCAACACCAAGGAAGTAGTAGAAAGGCATGCATTGCTTTTGAGTAGGGGAGTAGGGACCACTATTGTTGCATTTGATGTGCATGTCTGGCTCAGTTGTTGAAGACTCATATTATTCAGTAATATTGGCGAACTTGGACGTACACTTCAAAGGTACTTTAAAGGCAGTCAGGTGTTAAATAAGCTTTCCCCCTATTTTGCATTGTTTATGAAGGATCAAATAGGAAAGAATGTTAATCAATGAATTTTAAACAATGTTTTGTTCCGTTATATGTCTTCAACTTCTATATTTTCTTCTGTTATATAGTTTCTATTATTTATAAATTGAAGAGCTTCAGAGCATGGGCTTGCACAACGTTTAACAAAAAACTAGGCTATCATCCTGCGTGGTGCTTCTGTATATCTATATTCCCAGTTCTGTATGCATCGCTTAACACATCGCTTAAGTTTACCATGCTACGTAAGCTGCTAGTACGTGCGAAAGTTATTTAATCAAAAAGTTTAATTTTGTCTTTCGAAGTTCAAATTATATATCGATTACGTTTCACAGGGTAGCATAAAAAACTTACTAACTCAAGATAGTGGCACTCGAATGTAAATAATCAACATTGTTTACTGATTCCGCTTACCTTACGTTGACGCTGTATCCAATTTGCACTACTACTCAAACTGCGCTTTTGTAATTTCATTAATTGGCATAATGTAGCCATCATATCAGACTGATAGTCCTACCAAGTAATAAAATTTAGGACTTTTTGCGTTGTTTTATGGTCATGTTGATTGGTTGAACAAGACATAATCCAGCACGATCTTTTCTCGTGTTGTCAATGAGGACGTGATAGGAACAAGGTGCATTTCTTGTGTGTCGTAGCTCCCTATGGAAAGAGGAATGGAACCATACATTATGCCTGCATATATGAGAAACAAAAGCCGTCCTGGGAAACAAGACCACTACTTACAACGACCGGCAACAAAAACACAAGAAGAACACAGAAAAAACCAGTTAAAATTTGGTGCCCCTCAAACTATACTTACATATTGATGATTTACTGACGAGTTCTTTTTTTAAAAACTATTTTAGAGCTACTTGATACACTCGAACTGCTGTAGAAATCCCCTTTATTCAGTTTCAAACTGCATCTTAATAATGCATAGGAATGGTGTTTGCATTATCAGGCTTCGCGTTATTTATTTTTTCCCTTTTTGTCGAGCTCACCATTTATCAGAACCTTAGCATTCTATATCATCAATAGCTGTAGTTTATTTCCTTCAGTTTTGTTTCTTTAGAAACTCTCTTAATTTGCCTCATTCTTTCACTTGTAAACTTTGTATAAATGATCGATAACTTTTACATGTAATCATTGTGGTCACTTAAGTATTTGGTTTTTTAGTGCCCATTTCGTTAAAGATTATTTGGAAGTCGATAATAATTGGAACGATGTTTTCGTCCTTTGTCATTGTCTTCCGAGAATGAGACACGTTGTAACAAAAGGTTGTAGATTCTGATAAAAATGATGATATTTTGCTTCCTGAAGCTACCATGCTAAGTTTTTGCTGCGACTGCTTACCCACCTGCATGGAATCCAAACTACAGAAGCCCAGAACATGCTCTATATCTAATCATTAGTGAACATATCTGATCATTAGTGAACATATCTGATCATTAGTGAACATATCTAATCATTAGTGAACATATCTAATCATTAGTGAACATATCTGATCATTAGTGAACATACTCTATATCTAATCATTAGTGAACATATCTAATCATTAGTGAACATACTCTATATCTAATCATTAGTGAACATACTCTATATCTTATCATTAATGAACATACTCTATATCTAATCATTAGTGCACGTACTCTATATCTAATCATTAGTGCACATACTCCATATCTAATCATTAGTGCACATACTTTATATCTAATCATTAGTGCACGTACTCTATATCTAATCATTAGTGCACATACTCTATATCTTATCATTAGTGCACATACTCTATATCTAATCAGTAGTGGACACACTCTATATCTTATCATTATTGAACTTACTCATAAGCTTTGCACTTAAGCACCCTCAAAATGGTTGACTGTTACAACCATTCCTCATCGCGAAGAATCAACTGAGTCCAATGAAAGCTCGGTATAACGATATCTACTCTGGCTCAGCTAGGGAAAGTGGATAAGCTTTGCAATTGACCTCTAGAATTGAAACTGTGAATGTTAGTTCTCTTGAAATCTGGTTCAGCTTAATCCTTAGCGTTTGCTAGATGTCACTATCTATAAGTAGCATACAGTATGTATTTGCACACCCATTAATAAAGATCTTTAGTGCCTTGTGTCCAAGTAGAGCTGGAAAGTCGAAACTTGAAGAGCCAAGACTTTTGTCAGTTCTGATCTGGGAAAAAATTTTACTCACCTAGATTATCATTGATTATGGAATAAAAATTATTCCAGTAAAACGTCTAGGTCAAAAGTAGAGGATTTTTTACATCAATTGAAATTGTACTGGATTACTGTATTCCCTTTAGATGTTTCGTTTCTTGTCCTATTGTCTAAACACATGTTCTACTTTTGTATTATTGTAATATACCATTATTATTGAAACTTTTAATTGTAATGTTTATCCTAACCTGTAACTGATGATGGATAAGGTATATCCGAAACATGTTCTTACAAACTTAAAAAATAGTTGTGTTAATTAAATGTCTTACATCAATTGAAATATATTACAAGGGGCAGTTATTATATAAGACAACACAACAAGGAGAAGTTGAAGGAATGAAAGCTTCTTTCTTCTAAAGACCATTTAGTTGCTACTTTTCTTTTTGCTATAATTCTAAATCCATCGGATTTACCAAATCAAATTTATTACTAAGATTTCTGGCCAACATTAGCTCTGGCTAGAAGACACAAAACAGTGTATCTGAAGAGAATTGGTCTTACACTTGCTTTCATCAGCATTCCAGAAATTTACATTCAACTCCTCAATCAATATTATCAACAATGTATTTGGTACCAAAGACATACGTCTAATAAACAGCGTAGAGCTATCATCATTTCGAAACTTCGAAGAATCCAAAATTCGAATGTTGTGGTCTTTCCACGTTTTAAGAATGAAAACAAATTCCGAAAATTTGAATGAAGAAATGAATCTATTGAATTGTTTCGATTGCTTTAAAGTTAAAGGCGGTAAATTAGAACAGACTTTTAGTCAAGTTAATACGGAGCTTCAGATGCAAAATGATACCCTGCGACAGATTTTAAGAGAACTAAGGCTGAGAAAGTTGCAAAATTTAATCGGTGGGGGTGCCTACTCACAAGTATGGGCAGCAACATTTTTAAGTGGAGAAAGAAAAGTAGCAGTAAAAATTATTACTCACAATTCATCAAAAAAAGTTTCAAATTATGTTACGGATAATCTCGCAAATGAGTTGCAATTATGGAAACTTACTTCAAAAGACGGAGGACATGAAAACGTATTGCGCATGTACAGTTATGTTACAAATGGACTTCAAACTTTCATTGCAATGGAATTAGCTGCAAACGGAAATCTTAAGAGAAGAATGAAAAATAAAACTTTGACTCCAGTTGAGCTTAAAACTATTTTTAGGGAAATTTGTCTTGGCCTGAAGCATCTACAGCAATTTAACATCTCTCATCGTGACATCAAACTTGAAAATATCTTAATGACAGACGAAGACCATGCAAAATTAGCAGGCAAGTTGATATATTGTATCATATTTGTATCTTAGTAAGTTGATTTATTGACAAGTATTCCGTGGAAGGAAGTGCATATGTCTTCATTTTAATCAAGGTCAGTCGTTCAGAGTCACTGGACGATATCGTTGCATGAACGAAGTCATTTGAGATTCAGCTATTCCCACCAGTGACAACCAATATAGAGTCAAACAAAACCCTTAACTTTCTATTTCATAGACCAGACGTGCCTACCAAGCTCCATATTTGTATGATTTGTATTATTTATCTTAACGTTTCTTTTCTTGTAGACTTTAGTTTTGCCACAAATAAACATCCCGTACCTGGTACCCCGCTCTCTGGTACACCAAAACACTACTCACCTGAGCAGCTGACATGGAAGCCACATGATGGCTTCAAAGCTGATATATGGGGACTTGGAATTTTGCTATATCAGTTAATAAGCGGTCGACTTCCTTACCACAGTGTATGTCCATTGTTTCTTGAAGATGAACTAAAGAATACAAATCCAATGGAGGACTTTTGTCCAAACAATGAAGAATTTAACACATTAGAATGCAGAGGACTCATAACTTCTTTATTAGCTTTAGATCCTAAAGAACGATTGAGCGTAAATCATGTCTTAGATCACTCTTGGCTCAATTCAATGTGACTAATGTCAATAGAATGTTTATAGAAAAGGTATTATGTTCAAGTTCAAGGATAGTTTGCTACTGATATCCATTTCTTCATATTTTGTCTTCGTTCGTATTGAAAATGGAAAGTGTATCCTTTAGCTCCTCTCGGTGAAGATCATAAGTAAGGTGTACATTTCAATACATTTGTTTCAATCAAAAACTCTAAAATACTGAGATGGAAGTGGAAAATAAACTTTATGGTAAGCCGTCGTTGCTGGCCTCCTTTTTTGGTTCAGATGTCTGTCTCATGAACAAATTCTTTCTACTAAACATTGAAAGTTACACGAAGCTCCATACTTGTAATATTTGTGCTGTACGTTATATTACCAAAGACTTTGAGAACCACACTGGTCTTCTTTTCAGCTGAATTTCAGTAGAAATATTGGCCTCTTAAATGATTTATGTTCGTTGGCATTGGTCACTTTATAGTTAGTTGCTCCTTGCAGCAGTGTTAAGACCAAGTTATTTTTAAACATCTTTCAAAGTACGCCGATTGGCGTATTCAAGAGATGTTTATTAACTCAAGTTATGAGTGATTGAGACTTTTATCGCTTCTTTCTTGCAGTCTGAAGTAGTGAGCCAGATCATGTTTCGTTTGAGATTTATTCAGTTGGGTATTACTATCGACACACCTTGTATGAAGAGTAACATTGAATCAACGTATTTTAAGTAAAGATTAATGAATGCTTTCGTTGTTACTAAAAAAATTATGGTCAGAATTAAGACTGTCATCTAAGTTATAAATGGTGTTTTACCTTTGCAAAAATGTTTCATAATGGTACACCTTTTATGGTAAAAAACCTGCTTTTTAGGTAATACACTAATCTAAGAAGCTTTTTACGTAATATTCCACAAGAAATTACCTTGGAATACGGTAACAGACTAAAATGATGATGTTTATTGTAAGTTGTAAAAATTGTGCAACGAATATAAAAATAGGCAAATTAATAAAACTCAAATTAAAAAGAATGCGAGGGAATTCGTGAACAATAAATGACTACTGGTGAAAAGCAACAAATTCCTTCGGCCTATAAAGGTTTGCCTTTTGCTTCTTAATGTAAACTGTCTTTAGAACATTAAAATAGAATGTAGATTCGTTTTAGCAATAGCTGTAAAAAGGACATTACTGCATTAGCAGCACGAGATGAGCTATTTAACAGGTAGTAGAGTCATATAACTTAGATGTAGGACAATTCTAAATCAACTTTTGACTTTTATTAAGATATTTAAAGACAAATAGTGAATATGTAAGCAAAAAAAAATTTCTTTGATACTGGTAATTGTTGTTTATATTGATTGAACTTTTGGGATTATAACCATGCAGTTAGATTATAACGATGGTGCACGTTTAATTTGTGTTTTTTACCATTCTGAAGCGAACAAGGAAATCCTTTATGGCGATCCCGTGTAATATGAAGTCATGAGATCACGTTACAAGCACAATTAATGTATCATCTGTTTAAAAAATATTTTATAATTGTTATTAATTTATTGCATAAAGTTTGTCACAAAATATACTTGCAAACCTCTAAATCTTATATACCCCAGTGCATTACATCATAGTTTAGGAAAAACGTTAGTTATTGTATGTGTAGGTCTTGCTTTATGAATTTGCTTGAATTGAAATAAAATAACCTCATGCTGAAGGTAAAAATGCATTTAAGGTGCAAAGAATAAGTAACAACTAATCTTTGGTATTTGTAATGTTAGACAAAAATACTAAACCTCACATTATTAAGCTCTCTAGTATACTTGTAATAGATATGCCAGATGGAAAACGTAATCTTCTAATGAAAGTAACTACAATGTCAATAATTCGTAAGTACAAGACGTGACGTATTGTTTCATCGTGGTTTTTTCTTACGTTTTGTCATATACTATTGACATTTTCAGAGAATTTGACATGGTATGTGAGCGTAACATTATAAATGAAGTACAAAAGCAATACATAGTGTCATAAAAGGCTACAGATTGGAGCCAGGTGTAAAAGCAATTAATAGGCAATTGATAGGGCTGAAACAAAAATTAAAATACGAGTATGACCACTGGGGCGTCAAACCCGGGTCTCACGACTGCAAATCTAAACAGCTCAGCATGAAGTATCTACAGACCATAAGTCATTCCACCCCGATCGTTTAACCCTGTTTTGAGGTGTCTGTCTATTGGTGTAAATACTGTACAAGCGACATGTGTTACTGATCTGTTTTTCTCAGTGGGAAAGGCGTCAGATTTGCAGCCATGATACCCAGATTCCACGCTCCGGTTGTAATAGGATGGTAAAAGTAGTGGTCCCAAAAGGGGACTTACAAATAGTATTAATATACCGTCTGTAATAAACAGGGTTAAAACTACAAGGACAGCAGTCATTAAGCCACTCTTCTTCCTTGTGGTTAAGGTCAATATTAGCTACTAATTCGCACAGTGTAGCAAAAATGTTTGTTTCCGTTTTAAAAGACATCTTATATTGGTTTTACAGATTCAGATACGTTTTCCTTTCTGAATGAATTAAACTCTTCTTCCTAAGATTCTAACGATGTTTTCATGACTGGTTTTGATGTTACGTCCTTTTACTTAAAGATATTCTGCAGAAATCAGACTTTTAAATCAACATGCAATGTACAAGAAAAATGCAAAAAAAGGTGAGAAACAATAGCTTCAGCAAATGTTCAAAGAGGCCAAAAATTACGCTTATGGTGCCAGAAAGAATCTAGGAGACAATCAAATGAATAACGGATGGTAGACCAGGCCCTCCATCGAATCAAAGTATCATCAAATCGTATTAAACCCGCAGACGGAAGAGATTTGAAAGAACTCAAAGCTGTCTCAGGTCGTTAGGAAAAATATATTCATGAGCTGTTTGATGATGACCAACTGGTGGAGAATGATTTTCCAATGGTTGTAGAGACAGGACCATTTATGACTCATTTTACTTACACATTCTAAACTATTATGACACATTTCTTGCTGAACAATTCTTGTAAACATGCCAAAAAGGGACGTGGAAACACATCTCATCTGACTTAAGTATTTGTGAAAAGGTGATTGAACCTAAAGGCGTTTTCTGATTGCTGATGGAATTGGTAAATTGGCGAAGAGTGTCTTGATACCTGTAGAAACCAAATCAGATCTTATAAATGTAAAACAGCTGATAATCACTTTCCCCTAAAGTCTACAATGTCCTTAGAAAGGAAAGAAGCAATGACTGTAACATCACACTGACGTGGAAACCGGAAGGAAAGAGGAAAATAGGGAGTCCGAGAACAACATGGCGCAGGATGGTAGAAGTAGAAAGGACACAAGCAGGATGGGGCTTATGGACGGAAAACAGCTGATAGTCATTATTCCTTACAGTCTACAAGCTAGTCCAGTTGAGCGAATCATAAAGTTGACGTCAATGTTTTCCCACACTGAATCGGAAATGCCAAAGTTATTCTTCAATTCTTGGGTCAAAATGGCATAAACATTTAAGATTGCAACGGACAGTCAAATAACGATGCAGCAAATGCGAATGGGAAGTATGATAGTTGTCCGTCCTCAGAAGTGCAGCGTTGCTCATTATGTGCTGTGCATGGTGTATTTTCTTTAATTTAGTTAACAAAGAGTTTAGCAGAAAGTTGTCCTGCTGCAGGCGGATTATATGGTTTTCCTTTCCATCATGACAATCCTTTATGCCTGGCTTGTTGCATCGGAACATCACTGGTAGATACGTCAAAACACATGATATATGATATTACCCCTTTTGGTCAAAATTGGGATGCCACCTAAAGTACACGTTTACCACCTTTGATCTGTAAATGTTAACTTGAAATAATGATTTTGCCACTTTTGGGGATCGAGATGCCAAATTTTGTTTTTCAAATGTCAATGGCTAAATAAATAAACAAAGCCCTTCTACTATATGTTTTTAACTGAAAAATCTCTCTTCTTCCAATGTTTGTTAAAAGCATTCTGAAGGGAAACTCAGAGTTTGCCGCAAACTCTTGAGAGAATAAAGTGATTCAATATTGCGATAATCATATAATTGAGACAGGAAATTTTAAAGATGAACAATACTTTGGTCCATCTCGTTGCGTTAGTTTCTCTCAGCTGTTTACTTTTTAGAAAGATCCCAAGCAATTTGTTGGCCAAACTGTCTGCTGTGGATTCATAGCCAATAAAATGAAAATTCACAAAAAATTATCACTAACTTGTCTGTTGCACCCGACCTCTTACATGGTTGTTTCACAATTGAATTTAAGTTTTTTAAGCCAATTTTCATACCATGCCGTATGAATTGTGTGATCATTTTGCAAAAGAATAAACAGCTTTAGATTTTCCATTAAATTTGGCATATGGCATTTGATTCTGATGATCAAGAACATCTAGGATAGGGAGTAAACATTTTTTAAACTTGAATTTGGGCTAACCTACCTAAACGCGACAACACAATTTTCTGTAAGATTATGCGATCTTAGACTGAAACTCAAAGTATTGCCTTACAGTAAGACATATAGAACAATATAGAAAGAGAAACGATTTATTTCAATCGAGTAAGTATCTCGAAATTAGAAATTTGGACATTCTATTCGGTTTTCCTTTAGTCATGTCTCATCGTTGGGGCAGTTATACTTCTTTGCATTCTTCTTCCACAACTCTCGTTGTTCCCTTTCTCCAATTCAATCCTCAAGACGTTTCTTAGTCTACGGTTTCAAGTCACCAAACCAGTTCTTTCTGAGTCTCCCTCTTCTTCTCATACCCTCAACTTCTCCATTTATTTGTTAAAGGCCCTCTACATATGTGGCCAAACCATTGTAGCTTCCTTCTTCTTGCCTTCTTTCTAATAGCTTTCTAATAATCTCTCATTCTTCCCTACTAGCCTTTCAACTTCATTCAGCACATGTTCATTGTTGTCGTGGTCTTTCCAGGAAATATCGAGCATTCTCCAATAGCATATCATTTCAAACGCTGTTAATTTCTTTCAATATTAGTTGTGAGTGTCCAGGTCTCGCATCCATACAAACCATCGACGTTACTAAGGAATGTAGAATGTTTAGCTTGACTCTTATCCTAATGTTACAGGTGTTCCAGATCTTACTCAATTTAGCCAGCAGCGCAGTTGTCATTGCTATTCGTGGTTTGACCTCTTTTCCACAGGTTGCATCAGTGTTATTATCGAGTCAAGGTAGCTAAGCTTAGTACATTCAACTCTGTTTAATTTATTTTGACTTTGATATCACTGCCTTCATGCTTATGCTCTCCAGTTATCGTGAACTTACTCTTCTCATTGCTAACTTCAATTGCATATCTGACTGCTGTAGAATTTAACCGGTTTATTAACAGTTCTTCCTTGATTGCAGCAATCAGGTCAATATCAACAGCAAATCTAAGATTTCATGTTGTTATCCCACTTATTTTGACTCTTCCACTGAAATTTTCAAGTGAACCCATTATAATCCGCTTAAGGAAGATATTGAATACTCCTGGTGATAACAAGCAACCTTGACGCACACCAACAATTGTCTAAAACCATTCTAAAACCCAAATCGTTTAATCAGGTTTACAATACAATCAGGATGTTATGCTTCTTCATACTGCCCCAGAGAGCCTCGTGCCAAACCCTGTCAAAAGCCCTTTTACAGTTGAAGTTTTGATGCAATTCTTGCTAGTGATCTCTGAGTTTCTAAAAAAAATTCTCACATTCATTATCTGTTCAATATTACTCCTGCCTTCATAAAACTCAGCTTGCTCGTCTGCGATAATTTGATTTGCAAACTAATTCAGTCTGTTATTTATGACTCTCAATATCATCTTGCTATAACTTAGATGGAAGTTCTGATTAGCCTCAAGTTTTACGTTGCCATGATCCGGGTGCAAAATGTAACACTTGGATAAGAAGTTTTGGGGCATACAACATAAAACAAAAGCTGTTCACTCCTTTAATAAGTGTTTGATATTAAATAAACAAGTAAAGTACCTTCAGGATAAACAGACACTCAGCTTAATGCTTGATGGCGGGCAAATGGTCGATTTTTTGGGTCAATGCACACACGATAAAACTTTCAAACAGCATTTACAAACAGTAAGCAACAAGAGATCTCCCGTAGCCTATCATTTTATTGAAGCAACAAATTTTGTATATTATTGTAACAAATTTGTGACTAAACAGCTCACACTTTCGTTACAGGACAATAAAGCAATAGACCGAAAATTAACTTAAGGGAATATTTTGATATCGGGCCAGGAGATGTCCACAAGAGGGAGAGCAGAAGGGGACAGAGAACCACTGAAAAAAATGAAGTTAGTTTTCCTAGCTGCCTATGTTTTCTGACTAAATATGTTTGTTACTCTTCAAACGTATTTTAGAAGACGTCTACGACCAGGTCACGATCAACTTTTTTGGTCAAAATGTGTTACCGTTTAAAAGACCAGTAAGAAACTTTGCTTCCCTAATGATTCCTTTACAGTTCGAAAAATAGAACGACGAACTAGAAACACCGCCACCAGGAGCGGGGGCCACGTAGGAGTTAATTTCAAATTGCAATAAATGATGAAATAAGGAAATATGTTGAAAGACGTTGTTTGACCTAAAAAAATTACAATTAAGATCATTGAATCATGATAAAAAGAGAGGTTATATCTAAATACCTGAATAACTCCATCTTACACTACTTGGGTACCTCTGCCTCTCAAGAAAAGAGCAGCACGGCGTTTTGTCCATTGACAGTTGAAGAGCATGACAAAGCATCCTACACTGAAGCTATTGATTCAGTCATAGTGGGAATTAATAACATGATCGATCAGCCAAGCTACCAGTCTTTTCTGACAGTTGAGCAGCTGTTACTGAAATCTGTTAATAATCAATCATGTAATATTGAGATTACGAGGTTGGCTGCTAAGTACAGTGATTTGGATGCCTCCCTGATACCAACAGAGCTCTCAGGTCTGGGCACATTCTGTAAGGATACCGAAGTGGTGAATTTTGACGACATTGTACGTGTCTTGAAAGCATCCAAAGAAAACCCCTCGTTACTAAAGGACGTCATTACCATGATCAAGATTGTTTTGGTTAGAGGTGCCACAACTGCTATACCAGAGCGGTCTTTTTCATTAGCACAAAAATTAGAAACATTGAACAATGACACAAAAGAGATTCAATTTTCTATCGATTTTACCTATATACAAGGAATTTGTAGACAGCTAATCGATGAAGCAAACGATTTTGTTGCTAATAGACCAAATCGTATGACCCAGTTTGGCAATTTTGTCAACTCTGAGGTGTAAATTTTTCCGAGAGTTTGTTTTGTTATTTATAGTGGTATAGTGTACAAGCTAATAAAATATCCTAAAATATAACCATGAACAAATTTTATTTTGCAAGTTTACATGCGTATTTTATCCTATTTAGAATTTAAATTCCTAATACGTTTATTCTTATATTTCAGTATACATTGTAATTATATTGCTAAAGTTGAAAATATTATTTGAGTTTCAATTTGTGATTCAACAGAAAAACAGTTTATTCAGGTTTTCTTTTTACAATATCTACTTTTAGGGCATGGGAGGTGGTCGGAAGTGTTGTAATAGAGGTTTGAAGGGTTCAAATCTGGAAACCTGAGAACCCAGCAACCACTTTTTTATTTCAAAATGCACTTCTGGCCAATCCAGCCACACCGTATTGCAGATTTTTGGCTACTTAATTCAAGTTGAATTTGTAGGCCTCCCTCCACCCCCCACACACTTTCAAACTCTTGGCGTGGGCCCTGTAGTAAAAAGCAAACAAAGGAAAATACGGGCTCATAACGCCACGTCTTCCAAGGTAACATGATGAAGTAGGAATAAATGTAAATTTGATTTTTGTTTGAAATTTCGCGCCTTTGAAATGAAGGATAATGTTGTTGGTTTGTCAAATGTTTACACCACGTGCTTACTCTTGCGCCCTTTTATTGGTCAATAGCGTAAAGCTTGAAGACGAGGGCAAACAAGTTCCCGCTAAATTAGGACTAAGCAGATACCGTACTGATTGAGAAAACATGGGAGTCTTATTCGGTGGGCTCCAGCTGACC
>JANTCA010019295.1:0-19272 GCA_024741275.1 Chironex yamaguchii
ACTTAAAATGTCATATTTTATTCTTGTGCTATAACTTAAAATGTCATATTTGATTCTTGTGCTATAACTTAAAATGTCATATTTGATTCTTGTGCTATAACTTAAAATGTCATACTTTATTCTTGTGCTATAACTTAAAATGTCATATTTGTTTCTTGTGGTATAACTTAAAATGTCATATTTGATTCTTGTGGTATAACTTAAAATATCATATTTGATTCTTGTGCTATAACTTAAAATGTCATAATTTATTCATATGGTATAACTTTGTCATATTTGATTCTTGTGGTATAACTTAAAATGTCATAATTTATTCATATGGTATAACTTAAAATGTCATATTTTATTCTTGTGGTATAGCTTAAACGTCATATTTGATTCTTGTGGTATAGCTTCAAATGTCATATTCTTATGCTCTTTTTCAATTTTTCTCGAATTGTTTTATTACGATTAAAGCCATTCTGTTTAGACCGGTATACCGGTTTTTACAACATGGTTTTTTCTCTTTAAGTTCCATACTTGTTTTTCTTCTTTTTGCGATGGTCCTATTAAATAATGTTAAAAATTTTCAACTATAATATTGCCACTATGCTTTTGTTGCCTGTACGCTTTGCATCAAGGTAAGCTGATTAATTGGACGCGGAATTTGTCTTCCGATAGCTTATCCATTTATCCTTTGGCATGAGTCAGGCTGTTGAATTTTATTTTATTACTTTAAACGTGTTATTCTGTTTCCACTTCTTTGTACGCTCTTTTTCCTGTGAAGTATCACACGAAATATAGACCGTTTATTTCTGTATCAAAAATTATCATCGGATGTTTTCACCGTCTAGGAAATCCGTTTAGGACTTGTATTTATGTCATGAGCGTTACAGTTAGTATACTGTGAACCATTCTTCTTGTTAATAGAGTAGGTTGTAACGTGTCATCAACTTTATATTTTGGAGCAGTAAATGCCTGTATCCCACCGTATTGACGCGTTGATATAGTTTGATGTCAACTTCGATTTTTTCTGTAAGGAAAGAAGAATGATATGCATTGTAAATAGATTGTAGTTATCGAGTGTTGAAGGACAGCCTATTCGGTGTTACACACCTGATTATTTTATAACAAGTTCACAGTACATTAGCGCACGTAATGATGATTGGCAATTTAAATTTATGACAGCAAGTGTACCAATCTCTTAAAAACTGTTTATTATTCAGAAGGTAAATAGCAAAGACGAGATTAAATTTGGTAAGGATCTTGTCATATGTGATTATAACTGTTTCTTCTTGTGATTTTCCTAGGTTTACGTATATTTGGTAAAAACTTTCGTGCAATTCAAAAAAACAAAGTCAACACTCGAACTGTTGGTGAAATTGTACAATTCTATTATTTATGGAAGAAAACGGAAAGATATGATACTTTTATTACGCAAAGCAGACTAGGAAAGAAGAAATATGGACTTCCTGGTGTTGCGTAAGTAGCAATACTTTATTGCGTATTGTTAGTGGCAATGAGCGATGTGATTCTTTTAGATGGTATTCTGTTTTGTCCAGTTCTTTTGGACTTCATTTTGTTAAAAGGAGTATGCCTATGCCAATCTTCTTATGTTC
Source organism: Chironex yamaguchii (assembly GCA_024741275.1). Classification (NCBI taxonomy): domain Eukaryota; kingdom Metazoa; phylum Cnidaria; class Cubozoa; order Chirodropida; family Chirodropidae; genus Chironex; species Chironex yamaguchii. The sequence continues at coordinate 1,599 of JANTCA010019295.1, forward strand.
GTTAGCAGTGGTCTTTTAAAAAGAAAGGTTGCCATTTAATATGTCTCATCATGACGACTCTCCGGCACGCCACTCCCGTTTATTGTGAGCACCCAAATGCCACTCCCGTTTATTCTTGCCACTCCCACGCCACTCCCGTTTATTCTTGCCACTCCCACGCCACTCCCGTTTATTCTTGCCACTCCCACGCACTCGCGTTTATTATGAGGGCTCACACGCCACTACGGTTTATTATGACCACTCACACGCCACTCGCGTTTATTATGACCACTCACACGCCACTCGCGTTTATTCTTGCCACTCACACGCCACTCCCGTTTATTCTTGCCACTCACACGCCACTCCCGTTTATTATGACCACTCACACGCCACTCGCGTTTATTATGACCACTCACAGGCCACTCCCGCTTATTGTTGCCACTCACACGCCACTCCGGTTTATTATGACCACTCACACGCCACTCGCGTTTATTATGACCACTCACAAGCCACTCGCGTTTATTATGACCACTCCCACGCCACTCCCGTTTATTATGACCACTCCCACGCCACTCCCGTTTATTATGACTGTTAAGACAAAGCTAATGTAGTAACTGGGCTTGTTCTTACTGTATCTATTTAATTATTTTACAGCTATATGCTGCTTCTGTTACTGTGCCCCTTTTGTAATAAGACCGAAAGTTTATTTTTGTGTAATATTCACTTTTACAAGTAGATTAAGCTATATAGCAATACGTTTGTTAAAAGGATGACCGATGAATTTTGATAAAAGTTTTGTTGATTCTTGACCTAATTTACAATGTTTGTCATTTTTGTCTTCTAAAAGTGACTGAAGGAAAATGTATTTTCTTACTATTGTCCTGTTCAGCCTTAACGTCGAACGTAGGATTGTATCTTCATATCCTGTCATTTTTAATTTGTTTAACAGCTTGCTTCTGTTACCACTGCATATGTTGCCGTCCGTAATCACAAGCTAAGTTATTAAAGTACTTTGCCGTGAGAAGGGCAAGGGTTCCAATTCTCGTTGCGATATTGAATTTTTCTGCTCTTAATTTGTTTTCTTCTGAGAACTTGTTTCTTTCGCATTTCAGTGACTATATGGATCGTTTTATGGATGATAATGAAAGTAAAGTTTCAAGTCGGGCTGCTAGCCCATATACAAATATGAATGCGCCATCTCCTTCCGTCACTTTTGAACAAGTTGAACAAGCAGCTAATGGTCTGCTCCAAACGCCCTCTGAGACTAACGGTGAAACAATCGCTTTAAGGTTAGGAATACCCGAGGATAATTCTACAAAACTTAATGAGGCAATTACAGCGAAAAGGCCTGCACCCAGTTCACCAGATGAAGTCAATGCTGGAAAAATTCCACGAATCGAAATATCCAATGTTGAAAATGACTCGCTACCAGTCCCCTCGTTAACAACTACGTCATCGCCGTCAATGTCACAAACAAGAACGATAAAACTTATTAATAATTCGACTTCAGCCATTGAGAATAATATGAGTAAACAAGTCGAACTGAGCACGTCGTAACAACGAGCAATATGCTCGTTTTTACCCTTTCTGAGCTTTTTGGTACAGAGCGGGTTATAGTGATTGGATGGCTTCGACAGAGGAGAATAACGTATTTCTACTAAGATACCATATTTATCACCAATAAGTGGAGACCACGGGTGCCTTGGTGCTTAAAGGTGTTTTCATAGTATAAACGTATGTAGATTTTTGTCCCACAAAGAAAAAAGGTTTGTATTCCAAAATGAGAGGTCAATAAAATTTTTCTTCAATCTCGTAAGCAAGAAAGCATTGATGAAGAATACCTCTCTCTGAAAGGCACATTAATTGCCATGCTAAAATCAACTTAGGATTATAGATATCATCGAAAGATACGTGTAAGGTCTAGAAAGGATGTTATTTTGTGATATTTAGGGTTTTTTATCTTAATTTACCCTTCTGTAATGTGAGGAAGGATCCGTGTTGTTTTAAATAGGTCTTGTTTGTTTTTTTACAGTAGGTAAAATGTATGTTTTTCTGATTTAAGTATTTATCTAATTGAGGAAAGGAGTCTCTGAAGGAAGTCAAGGGTTGGCAAGGTTTCCTTGGTTGTGATGAACGTATTCATGTATTTGCAACTGAAGGAATTGTGTTTACCGTCTTGTTTGTGAGATATGCGTTTAATGAAGTAGGTTAGTTGGAATGAAGAAAAAGCGAACACGTTATAGGTTTAAAAGTTTTTTGAAAGTAATGTTTACGAGTCTTAAGGTTTTGTAAACGTTCATAAATTATGTTTTGATCTTACTCTTAGTTAAATCTGAACTAAATTTTTCTAACGCTAATTTAAACCCCCGCTTCCAACGTATTCGGGAACGTATTTTGTGTTCTAAGTCAAAAAAGTGAACCTAGTTAGTCACGGTTTTCTCTTCAAACAGAACACATTTTAGGAAAAATCAACAGCATAGCCAACCTTAAGATTTCTTCCCCTCTGTCTATTTATGACATCTTGAAGTGTTTATTTTTAATTGTTTAGTCTTTGCATTCCGAAAATTAAATTTCATGAGGTAAAAAATAGTTAAATTCCTTCCCACGCGATTTGGTGTATAGAGCGGTGCCCATCTTCGTTTCCTTAGCGTTTCGACCACACGGCTGTGCAAGCACTTGAAATGCTACAGTAAGGGGTTGGCCTGCTGTTAGCACCGTGTGCTTAACTTCCATAATCCCGTTAGTCCTGAGTTTTAAGCTGGGAAGCATTATGTACCGTTTTTCCACTCTTTGGTATGACCCAGTCGTGGATTCAGCCCACAACCTTCCGTACGCAAAGCGAGCACTCAAGAAACACTAAGCCACTGCTTTAATGAGCAGGGTTTTTAATTGACAGCGTATATCTTATGCTTACCGTATACCTTATACTGACCGTCTACCTTACACGTACCGAATGCCTTATACGTACCGAATGCCTTATACGTACCGAATGCCTTATACGTACCGAATGCCTTATACGTACCGAATGCCTTATACGTACCATATACCTTATGCTTACCGTAACCTATAGTTGCATATAATATCTATCCTTGAAATCAATCGTAAAACAAACTATTATATAAGGATAAAATTATGGTGGCTAAATTGTCTGGTTTAAAGATTAGATTTTAGTACTTCTGATAATATTCTGTTAATATTTCGTCCGTGGCTGTTGACATGAAGTTATACTCATTCACGTGTGAACGATAAAGCTATGTTGCAATGGAAACCTGTAGATGTATTAGAAGTACACGCATGCGTACCTATATAGAATATTCTAATGTGGCCTACTGTATACGGTATCCTTCCTTCATCCTTGGTTGAACCTAAGTTATCTAGCATCATTAGTAAGGTCGTAATTGTCTTTTATGATTTTTAATGAAGTCCTTGGCTTCCTTCGTAGATATCAGGTATTTAAGCAGCTCAAAGATTCAGAGATGTTTTTGCTACTAAGAGTATTTAGTAGGGTTGTTCAGAAAGTTGAAACAGAGTCGCCTGAAAAAAATGGGTAATAGGAAGGAAATAATGGTAGTGGCTCTTGATAATTGTTTAAGGAACCTAATCTGCGCCTGTGATAATGTGGTAACTCGCAAGTGATATGATTGAGTGTGATTGTACTGAGGGATCCCAAAGCCCTCAGATATTCACTAGTTATATAATCTTGCTGTTACAAGGGGACGTAGGACGGGGGTACTAAAAGATCGCAGACAGCAGTTTGGGTTAAAACCAATGCTATTAACTTTGACTGGACAATAGTAGTCATTGTGCTATTCTCCGTAATATACCTTGAAGGTTCCTTTGATTTGTAAATGTATTGAATTTTTGTATTGCATGTTCTGTTTGGTGCCATGATCATAAGTAAGTGTTTTGTTTAAGACATGACGTCGCTAATACTTACCGAATTGTGTTTCTGCCACATCGCAACAACCATGCTGACATGATAACATCACGTATGTCGAGTTAACGTTGATCCTTCACCTATTTCACATAGTCAAAACGTTGATCAGACTAAAACGCGATTTATAGTCTTGCTGTACAGCATGTTGGAAACCCATCCAGCAGAATTTGGGTTTTCCTTTTTGCTATTTGATATGATCTATCTAGCACACCGGCTATCACCTTTTCCACTTGTTTATTTCAGCCTACAGCAAAATTTATTGATGGACATCAGTTTTTCTGTAGTTAAAAAATATGAACTTCTTTCGCAAAGCTGTCCAGCAAAACAAGATGGCGAATGAAATATGCACAGGTAAGGAGTTACTAGTCAGAGAGGAAACATTTCAGGCATGTCACAAGGAAATTAAATAGAAATTGAGCAACAGAAAGTCATCTTTTGAAGATCATAGTTCAAATTTGGTGGTCTCTCTGGTCATAATTTCAACATCACGGCGCCCAAATATTATCTAGCCATCAGACTATAAACACTTCACATCGAATGACTTTGCTGTGATTATGTTGCTATGTTGTTATACAGCAAGACTATAAATCGCGCTTAATCCCAAAGACGCCCTAAGTTTTATTTTTGTTGGAAAGAAAAGTGAGAAAGTGGTGTAGGGCAGAAAAGCGTGTGATTTTTCGCAAGAAGTTTTGTTATGTACTAAACGTTTTGTTCTTTCACTTATTGTTCGATTTGGAATGTTCTGGTACTCTTTCCTTGCTGGGTTTCATTGTTTTTTTTGTTCATAACGAATGGCTTTTGTAATGACTGAATATGAAAAACTGAGCAAGAACGCTAGTAGGATTTCATGTCATAAGTGATGAAAATGAGTAAAATGTCATTATACCTATGATTGATATTTTTCGTTGATAACTTAGACCGCCTTGAAGTTTAACACGGATTCTATGCAACTATGAACATTATTTTCCACTTACATTTGTGTACAGATGTTGATCAATTTTCTTCTTGACTGGTGTGAATTCTTTTCGGGTGTTCTTGTGAGCTTAGCGCTCAAGTTATCTGCCCTTTTTGAATATGGCATTGACTACGGCCGAATAGGTTATTGTATAAGCAAGAATGATGGTACCTTTGAGGGACGACGTCGTATGTTGTATGCTTCAAATGCAGCAAATATTTCACCATTAATGAAGGAAATTGAACATCTATACGTAAATATAAGTAAAAAATCTAAAGATAATTCCATAGTTTTAATTTTAGATAATTCCTAAAGATAATTTATGTAGAATTTTTCAAGATGTCCATAGTTACCGACGAAAAATTGTGAATGACCTGGTAACTAAAGCCGAAATGACGTTTGGCCATTTCCGGTTTAAGCATAGGGTGCTGAGAAGATTAGTCAAAGGATGAAACCGTTGAGGCGGGCTTTGGTACCAATGACATTGCTATATTCCGTGCCAGTCTACTATGGAGTTTTGAGTAGTTGTTAAATCATTTGTAAAGCTGAACTCTGGGCTAAAATTCTCAAATTCTTACTTTGTTTTAGTGGGATTTGGCAGTAATTAATTAGAAATGCGCACCTTATTTTTCTTGTTTGTCGTTGAACGGTCCTGTCCCCACGAAATTACTTGGGTAGAGTTTGGCTTGGGCAAATATGTCAACCTAACATTTACAGCAATTGCTATTCAGTTGTTTTGTTTTTGTTAGAGTTATGCCTGACACCATGATCTCCGGACTGAATCCGAAAATGCTCGCAAATGTTTTTGCCTGATTTCGTGAATACACTGACTGTTTGTATTTTGCTTTCGCTTACTGTTGTTTGGAAGCAAGAGCTTTCTATGCTTTTATGGACTTGGAATAAATTAGTGTCTTTACTACTGAAAAGAGGTATATATATCATAACATACACTTAATTTACATCGCTTTTTCACGCAAGATAACTTTTTGTTATTGATGCACTACAATGCTATAATGATGTCCATACGGATTTTAGTAATTTGTTAATACATGTAATATCTAGTGATTAAGTAAATGGGATGCGTAATTCCTTAATTTCAAAAACAGCATTGACTGTGACAGGACGGAAATACTTTGCAACCTGTGGAACATCGTTCTTTTCTTGTTTTGGGAGGTATCGAAAACTTATAAGTATAACGCTTTTTTAACATAAGACCAGACAGCTAGTGGAACGTTGTCGTTGAGAATATTAGTCGAATGTGTGACATGGAGGTACTCCTTATTTGTGGTTGAAACAAGTGAGTAAGGGAATCGTTTTAGTCTAAAAAGTGTGATTTCCGCGGCATGTGTTTGTTAGTCTCCTATAAAGAATATACCTACGTAAGCCATGATGCTGCCCCTAGCATTATTCAATGAATTGTGGAGACGATGCGATGCTGTCTTTGACGTATGGTGAAGCCCTTGGTAATGTGCATGGACGCAACAGGGTAGTAGGATGATTCGAATTCACGCACATGCCCAGTCATCCTGGCTACAGGTCAACTTAATCACCCCTATTGTAGCTTGCTCAAAATTTGTAGCATCCTGTGAACGGATGGCGCTCCAATTGTTAATTACATCTTAGAATTCAAATCGAAATGACGACGCTCCATAAGCCACCTGGTGTCGCAACGATGAAACATTGATAGAATAGATTCTGGTTAACGAACCCTTAGCTTTTGTGTGATCACCATAGAGTACCAGCTACGCCATCGCGACATTATTTGTCCGAAAAAAAGCTTCCTGAATTTTAACAATGTACTGCCTAGACGATTTCCAAATTGACAGTTATAGCAAAGTTCTCAGGTAATTAGATAAAACACCATTTCATCAGTTTTTCTTCATGGATATGTTGAGAAATGCCTTTAGCAGGCTTTTAGCCTGTGTAGCTGATACTGGAAGATACTTAAGAAGTTATTGGCTTCCTGTGACCTTGAAAGTAGTGTCCGGCCTTTAATCCTGCCTGCTACCGTTGACTCAGATGGAAGCATGCATTTTGGCAAGTTGTAGTTTCAATGATGACAGCTCAGGTTATGGAGCAAATGATTCATAAATATATAGACTTTGACTGTTAATTTTCCTGCCCTGTAGTTTGGAGGAGCCATTTAGATCCGCTTGCTGTCCCCGCTTGCTGTCCCCAAATTTGAATTTTGATATATATTTTTTAAGGTGCTCAATGGGGGTATTGATAATTGGATTTTTTTTCACCCGCTAATCACACGAAAGAATTGTATCTAGCTTCTTAATTCGTTCTCTCAAGTGAGTGTACGTTTGCATTTCCCTGTAATGTACGATATCTTATCAATTCTGGTCGAATTTCTTCTTGTGGCTGTGGCCAGTTTTTACGTCGGTTGATACTGGGTTTGTACGATCTTAAGTAACCGCCATTTGGCCATTGAATTTGGTACTGCTGTGAAGATCTCTGCGTTTTCACTGTAAATAGGTGAGAGAAAAGGGTACAGAAAAATTCCTTACTGGCTGCATAATTGTTTAAGTATTAAAGTTTCTTCTTTCTCGGCTTCCGATGCTGATTCTTCATCAGCTGAACGAATTACCTTACATTGCAAAAGTTTAATTGTTGTCTATCGATGGAAAGGTATCGTTGCGCATTTTTCTTCAGTTCAAAACGTGCGTTATTTTATAGAGCTATGTAGAAGTCAGGCCTGATTCTTAAGTACGAGAGGTTCGATATTACAAATTTCCCTGGTTAAGTATTAGCCAATTGAAGGGACGTTAAGGTTCCCTTACCCAAACAACTCGAAGTTTAGAACTTCATTGTAGAATTCAGCTGCTTCATTAACAAATGCTTTGGCATTTGAAAATTTGTCAAAATTCCGACAAGGATGTCTCCAGAATTTTCTTTTCCTGATGATTCTTGTTTTGGTTTATTGACTTTGAAACTTTTACAGGTTGTACTAAATATATTCTAGTGATCCCCCTATTTTTCCTATGCAAGGGTGCTTGTGCATGAATCCTTGGTATGGCCCCGACCCTCATTAGTAGGGGCAAACTTATTGTTGTAAAGGTCAGCCATTCCTTTGGCAATTTCCAGTTGGCATCCCTGATCTAGCAAATCTGGACAATATAGAAGTCACAATTTCGTTTTGCATCTTGGCTTGAACAAAAATAACGTTATGAAAATGAGCTTCGAACGAAGTTCTGTTGACTGCATCCCTGGTCTTTCCTACTGGACTTAACAACTCAGGAGAATAGCTCGATGAATTTTTTGAAAACCCGATCTTCCATTCGGTGTTTTTAAGGAAAAATTTAACATTTGCAAAGGGCGTTGGGTTAGGAGGACCACCCTGCTGTTGTTACTGATAGCTGGTATCGAACAAAAAGAAACTGAAAGATTTATGTCAAAGTGGTGGACGTGAACACCAACATATGCGCTAAGTATGGTTAAGAAGGGATGCTTAACGTGTATCTGGTAATACGTATTGTGATGACTGAGGTATGAAAGCTTACGTTAAAGGCGTGTCATCTTATGTAACGATTTCTTTATTCTTGAAAGGGGTCAGAAGCATTAAAGTTTTTAAAATCGTCATTCTGTCCTTCAAAGCAATTGGAACTGGCCTTTGTAGTTGTGCATCGTAAGCAAGTGAAACTGCTTGTCTTTCCAGAGAAGACAGTGTTACCAAGCTGACTTATTGACAACTCATTTAATTATGACATATTAAACAGCATCTCCTGTAATCACATACGTAGGTGCTCTTCTTGTTCATGTGTCCTTTCAAAACTTTTCTCTTTTACTGCAACTTTTGCCTTGTCACTTCAACACTGCCTCGTCCGCCTCACATGTATCTATTTCGTCTTAAATCACTTCTATATGGCATTTACTTTTATATTTTATTATTTATTTATTTATCTTTTTATTTATTTATGCACGTATTGATTGATTTATTCACTTATTGATTTATTGATTGATTCATTGATTTATAATTTTAAAAGGTAAAGCCATTTAAAAGTGCCTTAAAGCCACTGAAACGTGAATTGGCATTTATTCGCCAAGATGAGTTTTAGGTTCATTCGTTCTGAAATTCCTGTCTTTCATATGAAGTCACTAGTTTGTAGACACGCAGAAACATTTCTTGATATGGAATGATTTGGCAGGCTACTTACATTCTTTACTTCTGTTCTTTAGACAAGCTCTCCTGTCGATATCTATATGGAACTAATGCAAAGGATGCAAATAAATGCGTTGTAGGCACAATTTACGTGCTGCTTGTAAAGCGTATACACCAATAAGCATACCAAATCACACGGGTAGACGTTCGGGGTTGAATAACCAATAGTCCTTTGACTTTTTCTATTGAGCTGTTTAGCTCGGTAGGAAAGGTGTCAGATTTGCAGTCGTGAGACGGTTTTGACACCAGTGATTTCAATCGTAACTTTACTTCTGTTTCTTACATCCTTGGTCCTGGGTATGACTTTAAACTGCATCCGGTGATGGGATTCTGTTTCAGGAGTTCTGGAATTTGGAGAAAAGTTGTCACTTCAGCATTACGTCTTCATCAGCATTACTTCATCTTTACTCTTGTGGTGGAACCTCTTAAGGACTCCGGTGATGTGTTAAATAGCAAAGATATTGGTAGCAAAATGATTGATTATTATCCATGACAGAGTATTGCTTCGAGGATCAATGAAATTGAAATTACACAAGAGAAGATCGTTTCCAAAGAGAGGACAAACTAGCGCGAAGTACCATTTTGAAATAGTACACTTCGTTCCTGGTAGACAATATCAAACCATTTGACGAATATGGTTGCCAAAAACTACCATGAGGCGACTAAAACCTTAATTTCTCAGGAACGATATTCATAATTTGACGAGAGTAAACGTCTACCAAGAGTTCGAGAATAGACGAAGATCAGTTCCATTCTCTGCTGTAATCCATGATTCCTTACCTGTGGATGAAAGTGTTGTTTTGCGACTTCTGTTTATTCCGAAATACCGTTCCATGCTCTTTCTTTAATCAGCCATGATATTATGTTCTAAAAACCATGATATTCTTCTCTTTATCTGTCTCTTTTATGCGCTAATTAGATTACTTGCTTGTTTCACTGCTTACATTCGTTCAATTTACATCGGATATGTCGAAGTCGATAATTCTAAATCTCATTTCGCTGGGCTGCATGTGGTCCTCCAGTCATCTACATGCGGCTAATGAACTAATTTTCTTTCGCAGGAAAAGTTCTTTTAATAAGTAAAAGTAGCAGCGAAGCATTGTTACTCTTGGAATTCTGATTGCATGGTTTAAATCAGGAGTCCCCAACCACCGGGCCGCGGACCAGCACCGGGCCCTAGAGAAATTCCTACCGGGCCGTGGGATGGCATTTTTTTCACTTATCGGTATCGCAAACGCAGGTGTCTCACTAGGTCTCCCGCTTTTGTGTCATTGGTGACTGGTGTTTACATTTTAATAAAGTTTAGTGTTTCTGGTTTTTCTTTCTACTTTAATTGATGTATATAACGACTTACAGACCCGATGTTTAAGTTTTAATTTGTAAATCTGCCACTTATCCATGCACCGGTCCTCAGAAAGTTCTTAAACTTTGAAACGGGTCTTTGGCACACAAAAGGTTGGGGACCACTGGTTTAAATGTTCATTTAAACTCTCATGATATTTTTGGTTACCAATTGATGAAAATTAGACTTTTGCTGCGTAGGAATTCCTAATCTGATCTCTCATGACAATTTTCTTTGGATGTACCTGTGTTTGCTAGGAGATTGATGTGTTTGTGGTTTCATAACCAACCCATGCTCCAATAGGAACTTAAATGAAACAGTAGGTTGGTGATGACATGTTATGGTTTTACATTCGTTAGGCTAGCTAACTCTGATCAATGAGCAAGGCCTCATTGGTCCCATTGCAATGTTCCGCATTGACTCCTTGTAAATGTCATGTAATGGAGCTTTGGTCTTGCCAGAGACAGTACGCCAGATTAAGGTTTCACCACATAAAAGCTGCTTAGGCAGGCGAAAGGCCTCCATGCGGTGCACATGACCGAGCCACTTCAATCTTCTCTTGCTGATTGTAGTTGATAATGAGGGCAAATCAGCCAGTTGTAGAACTTTGTTGTATGTTACTCGGTCTTGCCATTTAACATATGCGAAACATCGTTCTCAGGCAGCACAGATGGAAGTAGCTGAGACAACTTTCCTGGTGTTTGTATGTCGTCCACGTTTCGCAGCCATTGAGAAGGATATGGATGATACATGTCTCGTAGGTGAGAAGTTTAATTTGATGGTTAATAGCTTGTTCTGCCATGCTCTCTTCTAAAGGTTACCCAAGCTGGTCGCGCATTCCCAATCCTGTGATTGATATCATGGTCAAGACAAAGGTTGAATGAGACTGCAGAACGCAGGTGGGTGAAATTTTCCACGGATTGCAGCTGATGGTCAGTGAGAAGTACTTGCAGATGCTCTTAAGCCGGCCTATCATTTCCTTGAGCTTGGTTGGAGAGGTTGAGACCAGAGCAGCAGCATCTGCAAAAAGCAGTTTCCGCCAATTTGCGACATGAACCTTAATTCAGGCTTTGAGCCTGGTCAAGTTGAAGATGAAACCGTCAGGCCTCCAATGAGAGGACACAACTCCAGGGCAAATTGTTAAAAGCAACGTCCAAGAGCAAGGCAAAGTAAATGCCAAACAAGGTGTGAGGACGCGCCTCTGCTTGACACCATTCTTGATGGGAAACTGTCGGACAGCGAACTGTCTTACATGGCTTACAGGTCTTCTTGAAAATCGTTGGTAAATTTCAAAAGAATGGGTGGGCAGCCAATTGCATCCAGCACACGGTGTAAGCTTGACAAGCTGGCCATGTCAAAGTCCTTGTCGAAGTCCTTGGTCAGATCCACAAAGGCAATGTGCAAAAGTCTCCTCTGCTCTCGGCATCTATCTTGCAGCTGTCTGAGGGCAAAAATCATGTCCAACGTGGGCCTCCCTGCACGGAAGCCACATCAGCTTCCTGGCAAGACCCATTCAGCAGGCACCTGCAATCGCTTCAGTACTACTCTGGCAAAGACATTGCCGGTAATGATCAAGAGCGATAGTTGTTGCAGTCACCCTTGTCTCCCTTATTTTTGTAAAGGGTCACTATTTTAGCTTTCTGCACATCGTGTGGGATGGTACCTTCCCGCAAGCATTGAAGAAAGAGATTATAAATATGAGGCAGAAGGCGAGTAAGATTTGCCTTAAGGAGCTCAGCTGGTATGTTGTCTGTTCCAGGGCTCTTGCTTGCCCAAAGATCCTTAATGGCTGTCTTGAGCTCTTCAACACTTGGTTCAGCGTCGAGGTCAACCATGAGTGGCATGATGGGCCGATCAATACCTTCTTCGAGGAATTTTTTTTCTAGTAAAGATTGGAATAGTGTTCTACCCAGCGATTTAACTGTTGCTGCTTGTCAAGCAGAAGCACTCCTGTTGCAGACTTGATTGGGGCAAGACCTGAGGGTTGTGGTCCAACAGTTTATTCCCGAAATAGTTTGCACATCTCCTTGACTCCCGTTGAGCCTTGGATTTGGCCTCTTTCAATTTGCACGTGTGACCTGTATCTGAGAATGTGAGCAATGAGAGCTTGCCGCTTCTCTTCCAATATACGGGAGTAACAACTCAGAATAGGCCTCCACTCAGTCCGCTCGGAAATGGGGACATTTCCCATAGGACACCAGTGCAGAGTTGTAGCTAGCTTCTTTCAGGTTGTCCCATATGGTATCTTGGCTACCAATGGGTGGATTATCTACAACCTTAGCTATCAGCTGGTTTTGAAAGTCGGAGAATCTTGTTGTGTCGTTCATGTTCAATGTGTTCAATTTAGGTGATCTCTGTGGCTTTGCGGAGTGAAGCTTCGGGAACTTCGTCCTTCACATCACAAGAGAGTCATCTATGTCACAGTCTGCACTGTGGTACGTTCTGTTGTTATCAACTTGGTTTAGATTTTCCTTTCTCACTAGGATGAGGTCTAGCTGGTGCCAGTGAAACCATCTTGGATGTTTCCAGGATACTTTATGGAGATGCTTCGCTTTGAAGAATGTATTTGTGATTAGAAGTTGATAATTGTTGCAGAATTTCGGGAGTTGTCCGTTTTTGTTCATCCGGCCGACACCGAAACGGCCCTGGCACGATGGCCGCTATCAGATTAAAATCTGTTGTCATCTGCGTGACCTACCGACCAGACGACTCTCCCCTGAGTTCATTTGAGGAAGTTCTTAAACCAAACTACATCCAAGCATTGACTCTGAATATACCGATCATCATTCTGAGTGACTTAAACTGCAATGGTCTAGAAAAATCCTGTCCAAAGCTCAAAGCCCTGGAGAAATTTTGTTCTGAAATGAATTTGAAGCAACTCATCTCAACACCTACCCGGATAACTCCTCACACTCAAACATTGCTTGACGTCATCATGGTGTCCCCCAACTGCTCCGTTAGAAACAGCGGTGTAATACATAGACCAATTAGTGATCACTCAATTGTTTTTGCAAAACTCAAGATCAAGAAACAGAAGACCGTTTCTCAATATGTAACCACTCGAAGTTACAAGCACTACAATGGAAAACAATTTGCATGTGATCTTGCAAAAGAAGCAGAAACACTACTTACCACTTTTGATAAGCCAGATGTCGACTCCAAACTGGAAAACTTAATGGACACTCTACAGCATACCCTCGACTCACATGCCCCTCAAAAACAAATCAAGATTTGTGGCAGACCCTGTCCATTTGTCAACAAAGAAATCAAAGATATGATGAAGTTTAGAGATATTCTTCTCAAAACGTTTGTACAAACACGCGATGAGATAGATTGGTGGAATTTCAACCAGTCTCGAGACCAGGTCAAGAAAATGCTATGTGATGCCAAAAACAGTTACACGTTTCATGATGTCCAAGCTAACAAAAACAACTCCAGAGCGCTGTGGAAGATAATCAATTGTGCTGTACCTTCCAAAGAAACCCAACAGTCCTCTCATGCAAAAGACCTGTCATCACCAACGAATTCAATCCGTTTTTCTCAAAAGTTGGTCAAAACAGGGCTGAAGCATCGCAAAACCTGATGGAAAAGAACAACTTAACTGCCAAGCTCCGGCTATCAGATACCAATCCAAGCTCTAACACTCCAGGTCTTTTCAATCTAAAATCTGTGTCATGTGAAGAGGTCTGCCGAGTTGTCAAATTGCTACCAATTGATAAATCTCCTGGTCCAGATAAAGTAACAGCTCGTGTACTCAAAGATTGCCTTGATGTTATACTAGGCCTATCAACTGATATCATCAATTGTTCTATCCTAACCAGTTCTTTCCTGGCTAAATGGAAAGAAGCAGAGGTCATCCCAATCATGAAAGATGGAGATCACGAGGTAGCAGCAAATAATAGACCAATTTCACATCTACCCATAGCTTCTAAAGTCTACGAAGGTATTGTCTTAGTTCAACTTAACAGCTTTCTCACAGAAAATAAGCTACTTAGGTCGCATCAAAGCGGGAACAAAAAATCTTATTCGACAGAAGGGACTTTGAACATACTTCTCACAGACAACATCCTTGAAGCCCCGAATGACAAAAAAATAACCGCGCTTGTGCTCTTAGACCTTTCCAAGGCCTACTGGAAAAACTATTGCAAAAACTTTCAACCATTGGTACCTCGCCTTCAACTGTTGAATGGTTCAGGAGCTATTTATCAAACCGCTACTAGTATGTCAGAATCAATTCCACCCATCCTGACTCTCTACCTGTTACCCATGGTGTTCCTCAAGGTGCAATCCTGTCGCCATTACTGTTTTGCATTTACTTGAATGACTTACCATCGACAACGACCTCTTGCCAAATTGAGTCTTATGTGGACGATTCAAACCTATTTCTATCATTTCAACTTAGTGATATAGACCAGTCCGTCCTGAAGCTCGAACAAGATCTACACAGAACAGCCAAATGGCTTTGCAAGAACTATCTACTAATCAACCCCGACAAAACTAAATTCCTACTCCCTGGAACCAGACAGATGTTTAGTAGATTACCTGAAGATCTCAGCATGTCATTCTTAGGAGAAAAGTTGAAGCCATCAGAATCAACTAAGGACTTGGGGGTTCTATTCGACCCTCATTTGACCTATGATCATCACATTACTAGCATAGTATCATCATGCTTTTCCAAGCTTTCTCAGATTAACCGGGTCAGGAAAAGTTTTGACAAAGAAACTCTTCAGCTTCTGATAGAATCAAACGTCTTCAGTAAAATGCTGTATTGTTCTTCTGTCTGGTCAAACACTACGGTGCAATCTATATATCAACAAAATACAGTCGATCCAAAACTTTGCATGCAAGATCATCACGAACTCAAAGAAATCCGATCATGTGACAGCATTGCTACGTCGTCTGAACTGGCTCCCTGTTCGAGAACAATTATAAAATAGACACTCAATCCTAGTATTCAAATGCATAAATGGCACAGCTCCACAATATCTCACCAGCAAATTCAAAAGGCGCTCAAAAATCCACGGTCGTAACACACGGAATGCATATACTATACAAATACCACTCTTTAGAACAGCAACAGGCCAACGTACCTTTGCTTATAGAGGCGCAAAAATTTAGGAACAACCAGAACACTGATGTTAGAGAAAACACCAGCCTTTGTAGCTTCAAAAAGACTGTGAAAAGCAAATTGTTGAACTCATTTTTTAGCGACTCCAGCATATCTTAGTGACCTTTATATCATTATTATAACTTTTTTATCAGTCATTTTATCAAATTTTTTTGCAAATAGTATCTGAAAAACCATGATGGAAGATCCTATTAAAGTTATAGTAAAAAAAGACCTGCCAGGGGCTAGTGCCCTCGCCGGCATAGCTGGCTGGGGCGCTGGAGCATGCAAGGTCCAATTCATTAGGAGACAAAAAGCAGTAGAGTGGCCAATAAACAGCAAGATTAAGCAATAAATGGAAAGTACGAAAAACAAGACAAATATGGCACTAGACACTACATTCTCTCCCTTAATACAGAAAATTTACGCTAGGTCGTTTAAGTAAGCAGTTTTTACTTAATAAGTATAATAGTCTATTGACATACTCCACTTCATTAATACCAATTGGTTCTCCTCGTGATGGGATGATGGGCTGCTCTCGCAAAACAATCGAATTTTCACTCAACCAAAAGCATTGTGGTACAATTGTAGCGTCACTAACAAGTTCACCCTCAACAGAGTTGGATAACTCCCTTATTAACTCACGGTTAATTCCTTTGTAAAAGGAATAAACGGAGTTTCTCTCATTCGATTCGATTTCGAATTCAGCTCAGTTTTTGTCACATACAGTTTCGTTGTCGCTCAGTTCAGTGTGTCCACTTGACGTGTGCGTGCTTTCTTTTACGCTCACATACTACGCTAACATTAAGCATTCTCATAAGATACAAAGCTTCCATACACACTTATGCCTTCCAATAATACCTGCACCTTCGAAGGTAAAGTGAAATTCCCCTGGAGTACGAATGCCTCTGCAAGGCTCAGCCACTAATATGAGCACACAGCAAGGACGCCTTGAAACTTTGTGACATCGCACTAAAAGCATACTTAAGAGCTTTTTTCATCTGAAACTCTTTCGAGTATAAATCGTCACAAAGGAAAGGGAAAGTATATGGCAACCTGTCTATAAGAAACATGTCGAACCATAAACTGGAAAGAAAAATGACACAGAAAATAATGCAGAGGTAAAAACAAGGCGTTACCAATCTACCCATAATAACCTGGCTACTTGTTCTGATGCAGACAGACTCCAATACACTTACAAAGTAAGCTGCCAAGTCCTTACTGACGTACTGTCGTCCATACAAGGTCCTACCTTTCGACCAATTTCAATACCTAGCAATGTATTGTGGAGGGTGTGTAACAGATTTATTTAAAACGTTCTTTTTCAAACCATAGGTGCAAATAGAAAAGTGCGATAAGTGTGTATTGTGGCGTCGGAACAATACCCTCTGCAGATTTCCTTGTCACCAATATAAGAATCAAGTGTTAAACCATGGTTTTATGTATCTACGGGCATTAAAGTCGACAAATAAAGACAATTATCGCAGCCTCTTAAGCAGAGAACGAGCTTGCAATAATCTGCGTTGTTGCCTGCAAAAAATATGAAAAGGATAAATCGGTTGCATTTTGCGTTCATTTCGCCTTCAAAATTAAAGTTATTTATCACACTGTCAATCGACTCCGGTGTTAATTTCATCTTTTGTCATTCTCTGCATTCAAAACCAATCTTTGCTGCATCTTTCCATAAGCATGCCATACGTTTATGTGACAACTTTTTGACTCACACCAGTGTATTCACACAATCATCAATATCATCAGTAAAATGTAAAATTTGTCGCATGACTAAGGCCGTGTAGGTCGAAAACTCGCGGACGGATCTTACCCATCAAAGGGTAGTAAAGTTACAAATTTTATATTTACTAGTTGTATACTAGTCCCAGGATATTAAATTTGTGAATCATTAGCATCAGTAATTTGTGCCACTGCAGGCTGATGTGGTCCACTAAAGTGATATGTCTTCTGCTTTCTTCGTCCATGTTATTTTGCCTTTGATAACTAGTCCTTCGCCCTCTTGTGATCCATTCTGTTAAGCTTATTCACCTGCATTTTCATGAAAACTGGAAAGGGAATTTTCAGTGAGGGAATTTTAGGGAGGAAAAACTGGGAGGGAGATTTCTAGGGTGGGAATTCTCCAGGAGGGAATTATCCAGTGGGAGTTTTCTGGGAGGGATTTTTTTTTTGGGGGGGGG